>QUTJ01031478.1:0-12026 GCA_003573635.1 Goniomonas avonlea | reverse complement strand
TTTGCCAGGCTTTGGGTGAGTGCCTCATCTTTCTCTCCCTCTCCCTCCCTCGTCCCTCGTCCCTCGTCCCGGTTCAGAGCAGTACCGTGCAGTGCAGTGCAGTGCAGTACCGTGCCGTGCAGTACCGTGCAGGGCAGTGCAGTACCGTGCAGGGCAGTGCAGGGCAGTGCAGTGCAGGGCAGCGCAGGGCAGTGCAGTGGGGTCGGGTGAATGGGTGGGTTGTCGACAAGATACAAGGGCTCCAAGCAAACTCTGCTAAGTGCCTGTGGTGCGATGGCATGTCCTGCTCGCCTGTTCGCAGTGAGATGGACATGGGGGGCAAATAAGCGGACGTGGAAGGCATGCGAATGAGAGACGTGGAAGGCATGCGAATGAGACGGACATGGAAGACATGCGAATGAGACGGACATGGACGGCAGGCGGATGAGACGGACATGGAAATGCTGCGAGACAGAAGAAACAGTGTCAATATTGGTAAGGAGTGCGCGGACCTGTTGATATTGAGCACAGCCTTGACATTCTTTTGCCGTGCAAACGCGGCCATAAGCGACCGGTGCGCCCCCTGCAACACGAGGTTACGCCCCAGGTGTGCGTGATGCGTGACGCGTGGCGTGGGCAGGCCACACGAGAGCAGAAGGTGGCAGAAGGTGGCAGAAGGTGCGAACCTGCGAGAGCAGAGTAGACAACTGAGGGAATGGACCTGAGACGAGAGCAGAGTGCTGCGGGCGAACACAACGGGCACCACCATCTCGTGGCAGGTTGCTCTTCTTCAGACCTACAACATCTTGTCGCTCTTGCCTCTACCCCACTCTTTCTCTCTCGTCTCTCACTCACTCACTCACACTCCCCCTCGCCGCCACCCTGTCGTCTTCCCACCCCCCTCCGACCTGGGCAGGGCACGCGAGAGCCGCTTGTGCGTCGGACAGAGCGTCTAGGGCACGGAAAGGGTCGGTGCGACTGAGGCCGTGCACCAGAGCTCCGTACACTTGGGGACCGACGCCCCACGATGACCTTCTGTTCGCCACGGTTACGACGTCGACTGGCGGGTCAGAAGCGGGCCATCGAGCGCAAGGGAGGAAGGAACGAGAGCCAGAGGGAGAGACAGAGGGAGAGAATTGGAGCCAGCGCACCGTGCGAGAGAAATAACAGATAACAGAGATAACAGATAACAGCTGTCGCGACCGCTATTGCACAGGCTGCGTTGGGTGATTCGACACAATTGTGGTGAAACTCGAGTGCTTCGCAGACCGGATTGGCACGTATTGAAGGCGGAAACTGAAAACAATTAGGCTTCTCTCTCTCTATTATTCCGTCTGTCCGTGTCTGTGCTTCTCTCTTCTCCTCCCAATGCTCCTAGGCTGTGGCCGTAGCTCCTAGATGCTTCGATACTCTCCAGCTGGGGGACAGCTTGAACACGGTAGAACGGACAGCTCGGTCTGACAGGTGACAACGAACCGGTTTGCGGCTGCGACGCTGGACCTGACAGCAAGCAGGGCAGCCGTGGGGTCGTGGTGGCGGAAGAAAGCCCCGACAGCCTCGACGAGCGTGCTGTTGTTGAGGAGCGGAGGGGAGCTCGCTGTTTGGACTGCTTGCCATAGCTGTGCGGGGATTACATGTGAGCAGACGTGCGCGTATTAGACAGACTCGCTTGTGCGCTACGCCACAACAGTGCGCAGCACTAGTAACCGCCAGGAGCACCCTAATAATCAACTCCGATCCGGCCTGAGATGATGCAATGCCACGGTCGCCTACACCCAGACTAATAGCTAGATCTCTGTACCACAGAATAATCACCACACTCCGAGGATGCAAACGAGAAGAAAAACCTAAATCAACCCAAAAAGGACTTAAAACAATGCTTGATGAAGGAAATCTGTGTAAGAAACCTCTGACTACGGTTCGGCAAGCAAGGCGCACCCACAGCCCCACTGTCACACTCACATCTTTAGCAGCTTGAAGAGTCGGTGCAGCTCGCAGCAAAATCGACAGCGTTTGGCCATTGGGGCTGACGCGAGCTCTGTCCATCGCCTGGCCGGCTGTCAGAGAGCAACAAAACACAAACTGAACCACCTCTACAGCGGAGTCAACTCCGTCCCAAAGTTCTGGGTGTTGGTGAAAGACCAGACGGAAGTCTCGATACTGAATGGCAGTCGCGATGAGGTGGTTGAAGGCGCTGGTATTTGGGGGAGGGCCAACGCTCTGCATGTTCCTACACAATTGGGTTGTCAAAGGTGGAACAACACCCCTTCACGTACTTGATAACTTCCAGTGCTCTGTCATAATCGGCCAACTGCCTGCAGGAACTCAACAGGCGCCCACAGGCCCCTCTGGAGATGCTTGCCCCTCTGCCCCACACAGCACGCGCGGCTGTGAAAGCGGCATCGACATCGCCTTGTCGACAAAGTGCTTGTATGAAAGCGCTTTCCACACGAGCGTCACCGGGAGAGCCGGTCCTGGAATAATACTCCCTGGCTTCGGAAAATCTGCGAGGTCGCTTCGAACGGGCTCGATTCTGACAAGGTCACAAACCTTCCATGAGCCGAGCATCGCCGGATCCAATTGGCGTGCACTGCAGCACTCAATTTTTGAGCATCAACCTCTGAAAGCTGCACAGCGCGCATCAGGCGGTGAACGCGCAACTGGAGAAGAACCCCACCTGGCCCGATAGATGCTTTGCTGCATCCAACGCGCCCTTCAAAGATTCCGTGACATCAGAAGCTTTTCCCAGTGCTGCTTGTGAAAGGTGCTTGAAGCCGTTCTCAGTTCGGCTCTTCTTTTCTTGTCCCGCCTGCACACTGTCAAAAGGAAACACTTCCGCACAAACTCACTCGTTCTTTAGGTTTTGAGATCTTAATCAACTCCAGTAGTCGCTTGCGGCCAGGAATGGTGGCAGTGGTCGAAGGCAACTGATAATATCGTCCACTAGAACGTTGTGCTCTCGAAAGCGAGCGAGCGAGGTGCTTGTGCATTGTTCGCAAATCGAACTGCGTTAAGAATTGAGATCGTGATAGATAAAGGTACTTACTAAAGTTAGGTATGACAGAACTCGAACTTTTGGGCCAAGTTTTGGCAGTCTTTTGCCGCAAGTTTTGCTGCCGCCGGCTGAGCGGTGACTGCCTTGCTGCAGTCGTGCGGGCTATTTTGCAGCGACATTGGTAGTGATCCAGGCAATATATCAACAAGGATGATCCAAGGGGTCTTTGTTTGGTTTCTCTCCACGCTCCTTGCGATTATGGAAGTGGAGGTGTTTGCAAGATTGTCCAACTGTCATCTCACGTGTGTCCAGGCAGAAGGAAAGTTTGGCTGGGCTGAAAAGATGCCGACGTTCTACTGCATGCCTTCGAAGTTTTGGGCTAACTTTTGGGGCACCAGGTGAGCGTGACAATTGCACGGCGAGTACCAACCTTCCTAGACCCGTGACAGGGTACCACTTGTCAATGATGCTCCTATGCATCAGCTTTTTCCATCTGCCCCTGTTCTCTCCTGGGGTTGTCTGGAGTCTCCAACTGCAAGTTGGGATCGTCGGCCAAATCGCCTTGTTTTTCACGTTGGAGGATATCCAATGGTTCATTTTTAATCCCCATTACGGCCTCTCACGTTTTTCTCCACATCATATCTGGTGGCACAACGGCCCATGGCTCTTTTCCAAGGTTCCGGTCACCTACGTCAGCTTCCAGGTGCTCTATATATTATTCGCCCCCGGCGGGACTCACGCTGCGCAGGCAATCGCTCTGCTCCTCGGCGCTGCAACTTCACAGCTTCATGCCATGGCAAGATCGTACCTGGTAGCATGGTCCCTCGTGATAGTCTCCATTATGTTCTTTGCCCCAGCTTACAAGAGGTGGCACGCTAAATTAAGAGTGACAGATTGCCGCAATACTTGTGGCATCTTCCACGCTAGAGAATGAAGTTGAGAATAAAGTTGATATCATTCCCGAGTGTCAACGGGCAGCAGCACCAAAATTAACGATAGAAGGGAGCGGCTGAAGGTCCGGCAGCACGAACTCGGTCAGCGTTGACGGGTTTGACATGATGAGGCTTCGTGAATAGAACCTGCAGACACCGTGTGGGAAAGAGCGAGACACACAAAACCCTGGAGCAATCACAAGTTCAGCAGAGAAACAAGAGGGTATCAGTCTGGCACCGCATGCACCTGGTGATCAACTCGTGGTCCAACAGCCACGGTGCAGCACCCAGGAACTCGACAAAGCGTCCAAGCTCGGCCTTGATGTCATTCTCGCGAGCACCACCACCTGAGCCCCCAACGTCTCCACCTCCACCTCCACCGCCATCACTTCCACCTCCTCCATTCCCGTCAGTACCATGTTCTCCTCTGCCACCAGCGGGCCCATGTCCAAGGGCCTGGGCTTGGAGGGCCGGAGCAACCTCTAGAGGACTGGAGTGAGACAAGGTGGGGCGGCGACGAGGGGGGGGAGGACGAGGGGAGGAACGATGAGCGACAAGGAGAGGACACCCAAGGCTGGCGCGCACACCCGGACACAAACTCGAGAGCTCGGCTGGCGCATACTCGCGTGCACAACGAACTGACGCACGCACTAGGGACGCGGGTCACGACGACGCCATTCATACACGCTGACTTCCGCACGTCCCGTGCGACAGTGGCATGCACACTGAGTTCACAGGTTCACAGTGACATTGGCAGTGACATGCACTCACGAGTGCACTCACACCCCATCCGCACTCACTCACACACTCGCGTGGACACTCACACATCCTCGCCCGCACAGATGCGCTTGCGCTCCCTCTCGACTCGCACGCACTGGCGTGCGTGTTCGCCCCCTCCATCACACTTAGGCGCGCACTACCCCGTCTTGCTCACACTTGCGCCTACCTCGCACTTGCCTTTGCGCGCACCTGCATCCTCCACAGCCGCGACCGGTCGGGGTCCTGCCTCGCCAGCCGACACTTGCAAGGACATGTCCACGAGCTGCAGCCAGAAATACGTATGTCTGCACGCAGTGTTACAGAAGTTGGTGTGTGCTATGTGCCAGCGCTGAATGTTCCAGCGTGGGAGGCCAGAGGTGAGGTGAAAGGCTGCGAGAGGGTGGGTGTGAGAGGCGGGAACGAGGGGACGGGGGTCCGAGAGAGAGGGGACCGGGGGGCGAGAGAGAGAGGGATGTCAGTTGATCGGGAGTCTCTCACACGCGGGTGCGCACGTGAGGTGAAAAACTGCGAGGGAGGGTGGGTGTGAGAGGCGAGAGAGGGGCCGAGAGAAGGGACGGGCCGAGAGAGAGGGGAGGAGCTGGGGTGCGCACGTGAGGTGAAAGATTGCGCCGGCGGCACGCGAAGCTGCTTCAACACCCTGCAGGATGCAGTCGACGGCCTGCTTACGCCCACGAGACCGATCCACTTGCTGCTTGAGCTCGAGCCACATAAAGCGAAGCAGTGTCTCGTGAGTCAGACCGGGGTTGGGCAGCGCCGCTGTGTGTGGCGTGAAAGTGTGCAGAGATGTGAATTCAGCAGAGGTGTGCAGAGATGTGCGAGAGCACTACACAGGGGTGTGCGTGCACAAGATGTGAATTGCGAGCGGGTTGAGTGCACGCAATGCAGGTGGTGCACCATCCAAACGACATTGATCGTTGTGAACAAGGTTTGAGGCTGGGCGTGACTGTCTGCAACGATCGTGAAGCACGCACCATGACCGTTTGTGAATCCAGTCATAAGTTCCTTGTCGGATAATTTCGGGGCCGACAGTTCCTGTGCCTTCGCCAAGCCTCGAGCAGCAGCGTTCAGATCGTAAGTCAGAGAGAGCCCCGCTTTTGAATACCCTGGTTCAGCTGCCGAAATTAACTTTGGGGCTGAAGTTTGTGGGCCAACCAAAACTTCGCGTGGTCTTGCTGGAGGTCCGTATCGAGCCGGCTCGTCCTTCCCTTGGAGCACCTTGCCCAGCCACGAGAGCGCATCATGCAAGCTTTCCGCCTTGGTTGCACTACAAGGAAACAAACCCCATAGTGTGTTGGGCGGAGCAACTTCGGACACCTTCTTCGCTATCTCCTCTGGTGACATCGCTCCTGAAAGATCCTGTTTGTTTGCCAGCAAAAGAAACACTCCATCTGCGTGCTCCATCACAATGACCAATTCTTCGAGAGCCTCTTCCAACCGATCTCGGTCGGTGGAGTCAATAACAAAAATCGAAGCAGCACTGCCAAGGTAGTAATGCCTGTCAGAGCGTCAGCTTTGAATGTGGAGGTCTCATCAACCTCCAGAGAGCGCGAAGCTTCCCACGAGAGCTCACGTCCCACACCGTGAGGTCCAAGCCACCACTTTCAATGGTCTCCACATTAAATCCAACTGAAATAAAATCAGAGTCTGAAACGGACCGAGCACCCGCACTTGTAGGTACCGTCGTGATCACTTCTCCGAGCTTGAGCTGATACAGAATAGTCGTCTTGCCAGCAGCATCTAGTCCCAGCTGAAGTGCGTGAGGATGCGAATACAGCCACAAACAACCCTCACCAAACACACTTTCCGCGGTTCTGACTTTCCGAGAATTGATGAGAGCGCAGTTGATGGGATTTGCCCCATTTTTGTCCTCTGTCCTGAGTCCCGACTCCCGGCAGCCAGGGGCCCAGAGGCTCGATGATCATGAACCTCACCCGATTTGGTCACGAAATTATTAATAACGCTATCTATTTATGAGATTATTTCTAATTAATTACGTGTTCGGACATCGGACGGTGACGCGTCTACGGCAAAGTTGGGAGCTGCAGAGTCGGAGCAGACTGCACTGCAGTCGCCAGTCGGTGTGATACATACCGGTCTGGCATCACACTAACATCTTGTTAAACGTGTTGCGGGCTTTCTGTGAACAGGGGATGGTAAGGAGGGTGTCTGTGATCGCTTGGGGGATGATTCCAAAGCCATCGAGAGAGAGAGAGAGAGAGAGAGAGAGAGAGAGAGAGAGAGAGAATTCAAGTTCCTATAGTGGTGTCAATAATCTAACGCACTTATTTGTCTGCATATAATTACTCACTTGATCATTTATGCATATAGGTCACGGTACATCATGACATACTATTGCTGCTAAGTTTTTAAGGTATGAGCTGAGCAAATTTAAAATAAGCATGTTTGTCAAGTTTCTAATAAAAACAACCATGTCCCATTTTTTAACGGCCAGACCTGAACTTGGATTGAAACCAATTTATGGCCACAACAGGTTTTTTTCGACTCGCGCGTTAAACCAATTCGTGAACACAAATACGTTTTTTTTTTTTGCCAAATCCAATTTCTAGTTAATTGGCCTGACCACGAAATCGGCACCAGATGGACATGTAGCACATAAATATAATATCGTGTCTATCCAACCACGGACACAGATCCATAGATGTGGAGGGAGGGCCAAAGAGAGAAGGGGGGGGGGAACATTCACCCATCAATGTCTTGGAGACCACACCTTGAGCGCTAAAGTACAATACATTTTTCAAGGTCAACCAACAAGAACGGGCACTGCTCAGATAATACACAAGCACCGTGCTCTTTGTGTCTCTCAGAAACAGCTCCTGTTTCTTCAGCGACAACAGGCGACAAGCCCGTGGCCACGCCAGACACAAGAGCAATCCGCCATTCTTCGACCCCCATCAGCTAGTGCGAGTTCGTTAACGCGACGACCCATACGCGAGCGGGGTGTTGCTGTGAGGAAGGTGGAGCGATGCAGCCTGATCCGGCCCAACGCCAAGTCAGCGGGTGCAGAGGTGAGGGGAGGTGCCTGCAGGCGGTTCCGCGCCAGACGCGGGCGGTGAGGTGTCGCGGGGGAGTTGGCGACGGACACCAAGGGTAGGGTGAGGTGAGGTGTCTACATGCGGTTGCCTTATGCGGGCCGTGAGGTGTTGCCGGGGAGTCGGCGACGGACACTGGCCAACACCAGGTCAGCGAGTGCAGTTTCGGGGGAGGGGCGGTGTGGTGTTGTGGGGGAGTTGGCGACGGACTCTTGGTCGGCCAAACTGGTCAAGGTCGTGCGGGAGTGACCGTTCACTGTTTCACGAACAGTCGACCCGCATCGATGGAACGCCAAGGCTGCAGGCAGATATGCCATACGTGGGGGGAGGGGGGGTTGAGGGAAGTGGCGACAGACAGGCCAGCATGCATGCAGAGATCCGCGCCATACGCGCGGGGGGGAGGGTGTAAATTGGCGATGGGGTGTGTTGTTGTGAGCGAGTTGGCGGGGGGGGGGTGTTGTGGTGAGGGAGTTGCGACCCCAAGGTCAGGAGGTGGCGCATGCAGTTACTGCTTGAGCTCGTAGTATTTGTTGGTGCGGGGGTCGTAGTAGCAGTTGAGGATGGGGTCGTACATCAGCTCCAGGTCCTCGTCCTCGTCGTCCTCGCACACACTCGCCTCTTCATGATCTGGAGACGGTTGTGAGACAGGCCCCCTTGCTCGGTCCTCGCTTACACAACGCCAACGGGGTCCAAGGGAATCAGCCCGCTATGCACCACGCTAACACAGGACTCTGCGGTGAGGTACGCCAGTCTGCAAAACTCTCCGCTCCACACAAGACTCTGCGGTGAGGTACGCCAGTCTGCAAAACTCTCCACAGTACTCTCCGCTCCACACAAGACTCTGCGATGAGGTAGCCAGTCTGCAAAACGCACCACGACACAGGACTCCCCGCTCCACACACCGGGACTCGAGAGTGAGGGACATGATCCAAACGCACCAATACACACACACGGACTCGAGAGATCCAAACGCACCAATACCGTGGCCGCCGTGGGTCGGCGTGCCTCCCTCCCCCCGCCGTCTTGGCGTCGCAGTCTGGTGTGCTCTGCGGCTCCGCGACCCACTCACAGCTGACCGTGCTGTTCAAACAGGGGTCACAGGTGGCAGGGACAAAACACAAGGAGTGTGGCAGGGAAAACACTATCGCAACAGCGAGAGGGTGTGAGAGAGCGTGAGAGCGACTCCGCGACCCACTCACAGCTGACCGTGCTGTTCAGCAGAGGTCATGTTGGGGGGCAAAACACTATCGCAACAGAGAGTGAGGAGAGAGAGTGAGAGCGACCCACCCACAGCTGACCGCGCTGCTGACCAGGCGCCATGCTGGGCCCGCTTCATGTTGACAGGTGCAGGGGCAAAACACTATCGCAACAGAGAGCGAGTGAGAGAGTGGGTGAGAGTGGGTGAGAGTGGGTGAGAGCGGGGATTCAAGCCACTCAGGAACCGCTGACCTTCCCCTCCTTCCTCCTCCCTCCTCCTTCCCCTCCTCCCTCCTCCTTCCCCTCCTTCCTCCCTCTTCCTTCCTCCTCCCTCCTCCCTCCTCCTCCTTCCCCTCCTTGCTCCTCCTTCCCCTCCTCCCTCCTCCTTCCCCTCCTCCTTCCCCTCCAGGATTCAAGCCATTCGAGAGAGAGGGGGGGGGGGGGGTCAGGACCCACCTGGACTGTAGTCATACTCCGCCATGTGTCCAAGGGGAAGCAGCGGCGGCGTTGTCAAACGCGTCAAGGGCTTGTGCGGCGAGAAGAGCGAGTTGGGAAACAAGGTTTTAGAAGGGCTCGACCCAGATCTGTCAAATGTGTCAGAAAGGTAGAGAGGTCACAAATTCAGGGTTGGTGGTGCGGCTGCAAGTTTTTTTTTTCACAGCCAGAGGAGGACGCGCGGCTGCAAGTTGAACAAGGTACGACGGCAAAATAAAAAGAGGAGGGCTACAGCAACACTTTGATGCGGAGTTGGCGCAGGAAAAAAGAGGAGGACTCACAGCTTGCTCTGTATTGGGAACCGCGAGATCTCAGGCGACGGTCCGCCGGAGGTGACGTCAGAATCAAAAGTTTTAGGACCAGCCCCGCCGCCACCGTCAGGACTGCTCGCGCCGTGTGAGGTGCTGCGGCTGGTGGTGGTGGGTGGCGGCGGCGGCGGTGGAGTGTGCGTGCGTGTGTTGTTTGTGAGTCAAATGTTTAAGAAAGCTCCACCGCCACCGTTGGGACTGCTCGCGTCGTGTGAGGTGCTGCTGCTGGTGGCGGTAGAGTGGCGCGCGTGTGTTGTGTGCGGTACGTCAGGACTGCTTGCGTCGTGTGAGGTGCTGGTGGCGGTGATGGTGATGGTAGGGTGTGCGTGCGTGTGTTGTGTGAGTGTCAAAATGTTCAGGACATCTCCACCTCAGGCGGTGCGTGTCGGCGTGCGTGCATGCGTGTGTGTGCGTGCATGCGTGGATGAGCGAGTGCGTGAGTGACGCCGACCTGACAATAATGTTCTGCAGCCGCGCCGGCTTGCTGTTGCCGAAACTCGATTTCCCTCGATCGTCCTCATGGTCACGGGAATTCCCTTCGATCAGAACGTCGTCGTCATTGTCCTCCTCCCCTCCGTCATACAACGGCAGCCCCTGCCGTGCCAATGTCAAAACTGAAGCTGTGGCGTGGTGGGTGGCTCGCGCACTCTCCTCTCCTCACAATGCAAACAAATAAATAAATACACAGAAAGGCGCACAAGAGCGCCCCGAGCAAAGTCAGCGAACCACCGCCATCATACCAAGCACCGGGAAACAACGCACCCCGACAGAATGCCCAGGCCCACCAACCATCCTCTTGGCGCCAGGCCCTCCGACATACGAGCCCGTCGAGTGGAGATGTGCCGACGAAGGGAAGTGCGGCGAAGACGGGGACGCAATGCCATCGCTATCGTTATCAGATACGTAGTCGCCTTCCTCCTCCTCCTCGACTTCTTCGGGCTCCGACCCGCTGTACGTCGTCGTGACGCAGGGTGGTGCCACGCTGTTGCACAGGGTGAGCGGTTGGCAGGGTGTTTTCGAGAACCTAAGCGAAACGTCTGCTCGCCATACTGTCCAGGTCTGTAAGCGACGCAGGAGCGTTATGTGTGCCGTGCGCGGAAATAGAATCAGAGACCGCCAGAGTGCCACACACACCCGCACGCGCGCGCGCGCACACACACGCGCGCGCTGACACGGGACAGAAGCAGAAACTGACCTATAGCGTCCATAGCCCGACTCCCGCGGGTCGCCAGACTCATCGGGGACGCTAGCTGGGCTGCCAGGCGACTCATTGCCGCCCCGGGGCGAGACAGCCTCCCGCAAACTTGAAATTCTCTTGTCGTCTGCCGCCGATCTTCGTGGACCAGCCGGCGGACGCGCAGGCGTCGGGCGCAGCTCGCTGTGGCAGACTTAGCGCCATTATCGATGTCAGATACTTAGCGCCATTATCGATCCCAGATACTTAGCGCCATTATCGATTTCAGCGACAAGGATGAACAGCAAGGGGAACGATGCAAGAACAAACCAGTGACTGCCAGGAAAGAAAGTGCATCAAAGGGGACTTACACGCTCTGTCTTGATACGCGGACAGTACTTCCCCGAAACCCACACCCCGTTAGCTGCAAGCAAGCGTTAGGTGATGCCGGCACGACGCCGGCAGAGGACCAGAGGCGATACTAACTAGAATGGTGCCCAGTTCAAGATAAACTGTGAGCGATCGCACCGAAGGAGCAATGACATCAAGGAGGCAGGATAAAGCCCAGAGGGAGAGGGAGAGGGGGGGGGGGAGCACCTTGACACCTCCCGAGCGACTGACGGACCCGGTCACCCTGTTGGAGTTTCTTGGACCATCATCCCGCCGACTGCAACAAAAAAGAGTGAGCTCGGCAAAAAAAATGAGAGGGCGAAGGGTGGCAGACGTGGAGGGTCTAGTGCCTACTTCCTGTATCTGGTATCAAAACCAGCGGCTGGTTGTATTTGGCTTGTACGGCGAACCCGCGTTGATACTTTCGTCCCTCCCTTTTTCACCTTTTTCTTTTCTATTCACCTTTCTGTGTGACTACAGAACGTGCCCGTACCAGCCGCCCGGCTGGTATCAATACCAGGCTGGTTTGTAGCAAGTAGGCACTAAGAGCTATCAAGTGTGCCTTGACTGAGTCTCGTCAACGACCGGGTCTCGTCAACGATAACATCAGAGAGAGGTCAGGCGTACCTTGACTGGGTCTCGACAACTGGGAGAGATCAGGCGTACCTTGACTGGGTCTCGTCAACGATAACATCAGAGAGAGGTCCGGTGTACCTTGACTGGGTC
>QUTJ01031477.1:0-12022 GCA_003573635.1 Goniomonas avonlea | reverse complement strand
AGTGTGATTGTTGCTGGGTTCACGTTGCCCGCGAGCATTGCCGCCAACTCGGCGACGCTGACGATCAAGGCCAACTCTGAGTCAGCGACCGCCATTGCCAGCAGCCCCCAGATTCACGCTGCGATCACTCTGAGTTCCACGACCCTCGCGTACAGCTCAAATATTGGTCATCGTCATGGCGTGACCGTCACTGCAGGGTACACTCCGGACGCGGCGATCGCAGTCGGTGATTCGATCACGATTGTCCTCGCAGGATTTACACATGATGCGACCGTCCCGACTGTGTCTGGTGGCACGGACACCAACTACGACGCGGCGTGGGCGCAGGGGACAACGACGCTGGTACTGACACGCAAAACGTCTGCCACAGCTGTCGCCGCTCTCACTGTGCAAGTTGGAGGGTTTAGATTGCCGGCGTCGCTCGCAGCAAACTCTGCGACTTTGACGATCAAGGCCAACGCTGGTACTGCGGCTGCCGTAGCTACAAGTGCGCAGATCACTGCAGCGACAGCGATTGCCTTGTCTACGACCACGCTGTCGTACAGCACCGCAGTTGGTGGTCGCCACGGGGTTTCAGTGACGATTGGGTACACYACCGACACTGCGATTGCTGTTGGTGACCAGGTCATTGTTGTCCTCGCGGGGTTCACGAACGCGGCGTCTGCACCGACGGTGTCTGCGGGCACCGATGCCAACTATGACTCGTCGTGGACGCAGTYGACGACRACSTTGGTGTTGACCCGCAACACAGGCTCCACCGCCGTTGCGCCGTTGACTGTTGTGGTGGCAGGGTTCACCTTGCCTGCGTCGCTCGCGGCCAACTCTGCGACGTTGACCATC
The DNA here is from genome assembly GCA_003573635.1 of Goniomonas avonlea. Classification (NCBI taxonomy): domain Eukaryota; class Cryptophyceae; order Goniomonadida; family Goniomonadaceae; genus Goniomonas; species Goniomonas avonlea. The sequence continues at coordinate 11,182 of QUTJ01031477.1, read as the reverse complement.
AAGGCCAACGGCGGCACCGCAGCGGCAGTCGCCACCAGCACTCAGATTACTGCGGCGACGGCGATCGCGTTGTCCTCGACGACGCTTGCCTACAGCTCCGAGGCGGCCAGTGCCACGAGTGTCACGGTGACGATTGGTTACACGACTGACACCGCGATTGCTGTTGGTGACCAGGTYATTGTTGCTCTCCCAGGGTTCACGAACGCGGCGTCTGCACCGACGGTGTCTGCGGGCACGGACGCCAACTACGCTGCGTCATGGACGCAGTCGACGACGACCTTGGTGTTGACCAGGACCACAGGTTCGACCGCTGTGGCAGCCTTGACTGTTGTGGTGGCAGGGTTCACCTTGCCTGCGTCGCTCGCGGCCAACTCTGCGACTCTCAAGATCCATGCCAACTCTGGGACCGCCACGGCCATTGCAACGAGCCCTGGTATCGGCTTGGTGTTGTCCTCGACCACCCTTGCCTACAGCACGACGGTTGGCGGATCTGCTCAGGTGTTTGTGACGATTGGCTACACTCCGGACGTTGCCATTGCTGTCGGTGACACTTTGACGGTGGTCCTGGCCGGGTTCACCAATGCTGCCTCGGCTCCGACGGTTTCTGCTGGGACGGATGCCTTGTACACGGCTGCGTGGACGCAGGGGACGACGACGCTGGTACTGACGCGGACTACGTCGAACACGGCGGCCGCGACTGGGTTGACTGTTGTTGTGGGCGGGTTCACGCTTCCGTCGTCACTGGCAGCCAACTCTGCCACACTGACAATCAAAGGCAAAGCTATTGCGACGAGCCCTGCCATAACAACTGCTACCGCAATCACTGTGTCGCCGTATATGTCGTACAGTAGCACTGTTGGAGGCCGTGCTGGCGTGTCTGTCACCCTCGGGTACACTCCAGACGTGACAATTGCCGTGGGTGACCAGGTTACCGTGGTGCTTGCTGGGTTTTCCAACCCGAACACTGCGCCGACTGTTTCCGCTGGCACTGACGCCAACTATGTTGCTGGATGGTCTGAGTCAACAACCACATTGGTGCTAACTCGCACGTCGTCGGCTTCTGGGACAAACGCTGTCACGGTTGTGGTCGGCGGGTTCACTCTCCCGTCCACTCTGGCTGCGAACGCCGCTGGGTTCACCATCAAGGCCAACGCTGGGACTGCGGCGCCCATTCCCTTGTGTACTGCAATCACCGCAGCGACCTCCATCTCCTTGTCGTCGACCACTCTCGCCTACAGCTCGACCGTTGGAACGGCCACTGGCGTCACTGTCACCCTCGGCTATACGCCATCCGTCTCAATTGCCACCAGTGACCAGCTCACCGTTGTTCTCCCTGGCTTCAGCAACGCAGCTACCGCGCCTACTGTATCTGCAGGCACAGCCTCGGACGCTAACTACGATGCTGCTTGGATACAGTCGACCACGTCGCTGGTCCTCACTCGCAAGACAACTGCCTCGGCCACCACTGCCCTCGACGTCGTGATCGCTGGCTTCACGTTGCCGAATGGTTTGTCTGCCAACTCGGCGACGCTTACAATCAAGGCGAACGCTGGCGCTGCTGCCGCTGTCGGCACCAGCCCGCAAATTCACGCCACGATTGCGTTGTCTGCGACCTCGTTGGGCTACAGCACCCTCGTGGGAGGCCGCTCTGGCGTGACTATCACTGTGGGTTTCACTGTGGACAACCCCATCGCCCCCGCCGATACAGTCACGGTTGTGCTTGCAGGGTTCACCAACCCATCGTCGACGCCCACTGTGTCCGCTGGCACTGACGCGCTCTACACTGCAGCGTGGACGCAGGGTACAACCACGTTGGTGCTGACCCGAATCACCAGTGCCACTGCCGTCGCCGCGCTGACTGTGGTGATCGCCGGCTTCACGACTCCCGAGACGCTCGGTGCCAACTCCGCGACGCTGACTATCAAGGCGAACTCAGGTACAGCCGCTGCGATTCAGCACAGCAGCTCGCTCGTTGCGCCTGTGTCCGTGGTGTTGACTTCCACATCGTTGACCTACAGCTCTACTGTCGGCTCGGCGACTGCTGTTACAGTCACCATCGGCTTTACCGCTTCCGTTGCACTCGACCCCCTTGCGCAAATCCACGTCGTGCTGGCTGGGTTCACCAACGCGGCCACAGCGCCCGCTGTCTCAGCGACGCCGGACCCTAACTACGACTCCTCTTGGACGCAGTCGACAACCACGCTAACTTTGACCCGCAAGACCTCTGCCTCTGCGGCTGCCACTCCCCTGTCGGTGGCCGTGGGCGGGTTCACTCTCCCGAACGGCCTCGCCCTCAACTCCAACACTTTGACCATCCAGGCCAACTCCGGCACTGTCTCCGCCATCCCCTCCAGCCCGCAGATTCACGCGACCATCACCCTGACGGGCACAGTGCTCACCTACAGCTCGACTGTCGGCTCACGCCACGGCGTACTCGTGACCATCGGCTTCACGCCGGACGTTCCCGTCGCGACCACCGACACCATCACAGTCGTCCTCGCAGGCTTCACCAACGACGCTGCAGCGCCTACCGTCTCTGCAGGCACCGACGCCAACTACGCTGCCAGCTGGACCGCGGGAAGCAGCACGCTGGTTCTCACTCGCCTCACGAGTGGCACAGCTTCCGGCGCTGCACTCACCGTCGTAGTGGCTGGGTTCGTCACGCCCGCGTCTCTCGCGGCCAACTCCGCGACGCTGACCATCAAGGCGAACTCCGGCACTGCGGCTGCCTTCGCCACAAGCCCCGCGATCACCACCGCCACGGCCATCACGCTGTCCTCCACGGCAATGACCTTCAGCAACGCTGCGGCCGGGTCCACGAGCGTGTCCATCACCTTCGCGTACACGCCCTCCGTGACCCTCGCCGTCGGCGACCAGCTCTTCATTGTCCTCCCAGACTGCAGCAACCCGTCCTCGACGCCGACGGTGGCGTCGGACTACGCCTCAGTGTGGACGGCCGCCACCACGACGCTGCGGCTGACTCGGACCAACACTGCGACAGGCACCACCGCGCAGTCGGTCACCGTGGCTGGTTTCTCGCTGCCGGCGCTTCCTGTTGCCGCGAACCACGCGGGCTTCACAATCAAGGCCAACGCCGGCACCGCTGCCTCGTTCGGCACCACGGAGGAAATTGTCAAGCAGATCACGCTGTTTGCGACCGCAATCAGCTACAGCTCCACGCTGGGCCTGTCCACCAACGTCGACATCACGTTCAAGTTCACCCCCCACGTCGCGATTGCTGCGGCAGACACGCTTACCATCGCGTTGCCGGGGTTCACGAACGCAGCCACGGCGCCCACTGTCTCTGCAGGAACCGACGCGTTTTACACGTCGTCCTGGACCCAGGCCACCACGAAGCTGGTGCTCACTCGCACCACCTCGTCCACTGCCATTGCGGAACTCACCGTCAAGGTTGGCGGCTTCACTCTGCCCAATGGGCTCGGGACCAGCACCGCAGGCATCACTATCTTGGCGAACAAAGGCACAGCGACGACCATCACGACGCAGTCTCCGATTAGCAAGTACATCACGCTGAGCGCTACCAGCCTGGCCTACAACAGCACCGTCTCCTTCGCGAAAGTGCTTGTTACCGTGAGCTTCACCGGCAATCTAGGCTTCGACCCAGGCGAGAAGATCACCCTGGTTCTCCCCGGCTTCACCAACAGCTTCAGTAACCCGTCCATCTCGACATCGACGGACACCAACTACCAGGCGACGTGGACGTCGTCTACGTGGACGCTAGTGCTGCAGCGCCTGACCTCTAGCGTCGCCGCTGGGCCTGTCACTATCATTGTCCAAGGCTTCACGCTGCCCGTCACACACGCGGCGAACTCTCCCCTATTCACGATTCGAGCCAACGACGTCCCAGCCGTCTCAGTTGCGTCCAGCCCAGCGATTGGGCCGGGCGAGGTCGCGTTTACATGCTCGCAAACCTGCCAAGGAGCCAACGCTACACAGGTTATCGACGGGCACACGTACACTGCACTGCGTGTTGACACGGGCCTCAACCCAAGCCGCGCCGTGTCATTGGTTCTGGACCTCGGGACGCGGCGCAACGTGACGTGGTTCACACTGTACACTGGCACGACGACTGAATATGACCCGGTGGCATACTCGCTCTCAGGCTCCAACGACAACTCGGCATGGCAGGTGCTTGGAGCGGAGACAGCTGCGACGCCACCAACGACCAGACAGGTGTCAGATCTGTTTCTTGTCTGTCATGTGCCTGTTTCTTTGTCAGTATTGTGTTCATTTCAGTCAATCAATCCATTGAGACCGTGTTCGTTATCCGTTCTAATCAATGACCACACCATATTTTCAAAGTGGGGAGCCCATTTGAGCTGTTGCCCCCCTCTAGCCGCACCTCTTTGTGCTTAGCTTCTACACAAACTAACACCAACGGAAACGATCGCGAGTCGCCCCCCTCTAGCCGCACCACTTTATGCTGAGCCTCTACACAAACTAACACCAACGGAAACGATTCGCCCACTCACCTTTGCCCCAGACGGCCTACACGTCGACCGCTGCTGTCTTTCGAGATCTTCGCCCTATTGCTCGCGCCCAGCAAACTTGCACCTCAGAGTCCGACCCTGCCACTTGTGGCTCGCTCACTGTGCCCGCGACCTGCGACCACACTATGGACCTGATGCTGTCGTGCGCGGAGTGCGACGAGGACCTGGAGTACGACGCCGTGTACGGGCGGCTGATGTGCACCCGCAGGCTGACGGAGCTCGGCAATGACACTGACATTATGGTCGCGGTGTCTTCTGATTCTGGCGTTAACTGGGGCACGGTGGGTTATCGTGCTTTTGGCCCAGCTTCTGCAGCGGCACAGGACACTTTTGCGAGGGTGTATTTGCGCTCAGATCACATTGGGGTTGTTTGGGCACGCCCTCCATGGCAGTGACATTTTGGTCAGAGACAGCGACAGTGCTTGTTTCAACCTCTCACAGAGCCCAGACAGAGAGAAACAGAGACAGAGTCAAAGACAGAGCCCATGGCAGAGACAGACCGAGAGAGGCTCGAAGCCCCGTGTCCGTTCACACTCTCACAACCCTCCCCAGGCTTCTCCCCTCAACACAGCAATTGCCTCTTCGGTCGACGACGACAAGTACGACGACACCACCCCGCAGGTTGCGTACCAGAGCGGCGTCTACGTCTCGCTCTACTCTCGCGGCGCCTCGATCCTAACCTCCCGCTCGACGGACGGCGGCCTGACGTGGAGCACTCCGACTGCACTCTGGAACAGCGGCGACGTTGTCGAGTCCTCGCCCCGCCTGGACGCCGTCGCTGGGCGCTTCACGGCCGTGTGGCTCAGCACACACACCATGACGCAGACCATCGGCAGCGACACCGACGTCCTTGTGGCTGAGTCGCTCGATCTGGGCGCGACGTGGAGCGAAGTGCTCGTGATCAACAGCGAGGCGACCGGGGACACGGACTCGCAGGCGTTGCCCTTCGTCGCCTCAGCGGGGTCGAACTCGTCGGTTGCTGGGTACTACAACCCGAACGGCACTGTCGTGCTCGAGGCGTGGACGGGCTCGATCACCGGGATCCGCAATCTAGTGTCGCCGTGGCTCACTGACTCGTGCGTTATGAGTCTGTATGGCCTGGGACCACCCATCGCTGGTCCGCAACCGAGGTCGCCCCAGCTTACAATGTCGTCGACGCGTGTGATCATGACGTGGGTGACGACTTCGGCAATTATGGCCGCCGTTAGTCTGAACGAGGGCCAGGTAAACTGCTGCCGCCTCCCTCCTCCCTTCTTCCACCTCCTCCCTCCTCCCTTCTTCCTCCTCCCTCCTCCCTGCTCCTGTTTTGCTGTACTGTGCTTGTCTCATGTTGTTTTCGGCGGTCTATCGACCCTGATCCCTGGCAATGAAGCAGATCCTCTGACAACGGGACTCGAACAGAGACAGACAGGCAGACTCAAACATCCATTTGTGGCATCTTGTGACACTCAACGAAAGAGCCAGAAGATCCTCAGACAGTGGGACTCGAACAACAGACAGACTCAGACAGGCCTGCACATGGCATTTTGTGCCACGTGACAATAACGCCGCCACTACAGACCTGGTCCACCCCCGTGTCGCTGCAGAACGGCGTGCACTCCCTGCCCGAGACAACGGGCCCGACCTACGCTGCCTCCTCCCCCCGCGTCGCCTCCGGCACTGGCAATGTCGCTATCGTCGTCTGGCACTATGCGGACCGAGTGTCGCAGTGCGGTCAGTCTGGGGCCACCCCAGGTGAGGAAAAGAACGGAATGAGACTCAAAGACTGCCAGAACGGCTTCTGCCGGCTGGAGGCCAAGGACAACGACGGACTGTGGGGCAGCGTGTGCGACGACAACTGGGACCAGAACGCCGTCGCCAACCACACTGCCAACGCCAAGGTCGTCTGCGGCGCGTTCGGGTACACGCCGGCGCAACCTCGGGCCCATATGAACCGCTTCGGGACGGCTCCGCTTACCGCTGTGCTGCTGTCGCAGGTGTCGTGCGCTGGGACGGAGGACTCGATCCACAAGTGCTGGCCGACGCCCTTCTACGCGACAACCTGCAACTATAAGAAAAACGTCGGCGTGTCGTGCTGCGGGCAGGTCCAGGGCTCCATGGGTATCGGCGTCGATAGCGACATTTTCCTTTCCGTTAGCGCTGACGGAGGGCTGACGTGGCGGGCGAGCGCTCTCATGTTTCCCTCGGTGCGTTCGCGACAGCGACAGGGAGGGGGCGAGACTGAGAGAGGTACCGAGAGAGTGGGATCGAGAAGAGACAGAACGAAGGAGGGGGAGGCAGAAAGGCTGAGAGGCTGAGAGGCTGAGCGAGCATCCCTCAGTGCATTTGCGACCAGAGACAGGGGAAGGTGGGGAGATGGCAGAGACAGGGGAAGGTGGGGAGATGGCAGAGACAGGGGAAGGTGGGGAGATGGCCGATTGGAGTGTGATTGTACAGTTTTTTTGACGCCTGTCCCCTTTCATACCTGTGTGTGTGTCGCGATCGGCTCGTTGGCTCTCCTCGGTTGTCAGGCTGTTTGTAGAAACTCTTACGCAGATTGCTCCGTCCGACACCGGTGACGACCTCTCCCCCGACATCGCAGTCCACGTCCGGTCTACAACCTTCTCTGTCTACATGGTCGTCTGGGAGTCTCACGGCTCCTACCCCTTCAACAACGGCGTCACGGGCACCGACGCCGACATCATGTTTTCGCTGTCCCTGGACAACGGCTTCACCTGGACAACCCCAGGAGTAGTTAACTCAAACGCAGCTGACGACGCTGGACACGATCGCGCCCCCCGCGTGTCTGTGACGAAAAGCGGAGTGTGGGTGGTCGCGTGGGTGTCCGACGAGCCTGGGCTTGGCGGGTCGTCAGGCAACGACGACGACGTGATGATTGCCGAGAGCCACGACGACGGTCGGACGTGGACCTTCCCGGCTGCTGCCTCGGGGAATGCGACCACGGACTCTGGCAGGGTGAAGTCGCTCAGGTGCAGCCACCCCCCTCCCCCATGTTTCTTCCTCTCTCTCCCCGCCCCCCATGTTCCTTTCTCGACTGTCTCTGACTGGCTCTTTCTCTGTCTCTCTGACTGTCTGTCTGTATCTCTCTCCCTCTCTGTGTGCGTGCGTGTTTGTGTGCCTGTCTCTGCCTCTTTCTCTGTCTCTTCTCTCTCTCCGGCTCTCTCTCCCTCCCTCCACCCTGCTCCCTCCCTCTCTCCCTTCTCCCCCCCCCCCCCCCCTCTCTCCCCCTCTCTCCCCCCCCCCCCCCCCCCCCCCCCCCCCTCGCTTCCTAACGACACGCACGTCGCAGCTTGACCACATCAAACGACCTGCGTATCGTCTCATACGCCGAACCTCCGTCTAGCACCGCCACGGACAAAATGCATCTCATGCACTGGGACTCCAACCTCGCAACACGCACCGCGCTGCCCACCTGGTCCAAGGAGAAGTGCCTGGTCGACCGCTGGTCGCCTCCCTCGTATGTAGACGTCCACGGGACAGTGGACGCTGCCGCTGCCAACGACCGCCAGATCACCATGGTGGCGAGCGGCTCCGGCACTGTGCTCGTCGTGTACGAGAGCAACCTCCACCCGACGCTGGGTCTCGGGGCAGACCAAGACTTTGCGGTGGCGAGGTCCACAGACGACGGGGCGCACTGGCGCGTCGCGGCTGTGTTTCCCGTCCACCACGCCAACGACACAGCGACAGACTCCAGCCCCTCGCTGGCCTGCGACGGCAAGGGACAGTGGGTGCTCTGCTGGAGCAAGGGCAACGTTATCATGACGTCGGTGTCGACCGACGACGGCGTGACCTGGAACCTCGCAGTCCCGTTGACCGATCCAACGCAGTCTGGTATCACGAACGCGGACGCGCGGATTGCATACAACGGTACACACCTGTGGTGTCACTCTACACGAGAATGCCTCCCTCGCCCGCTCTTTCTTTTGCTCCGGCCCGCTCCCTCCCTCTTTCCCTGCTCCTCTCCCTCTCACTCGCCTGTGAGCTCTCGCCCTCTCTTACCTCTCTCACTTACCTCTCTCTCCTTTCTCTCTCTCTCTCCCCCCCCTCTCTCTCAAACAAGCCTCGACTCTGGGTCGTGGGTTGCTGGGTCCTCCTCTGCAAAGTTGACACCTGAAGTACTCACGAACAAGGTTGTTTGTCGCTAACTGGAACCCGCAGGCAAAGACAGCTGGATTGTTGTATGGGAGGTCTACTTCGCCGCTGACCAGGACAACGACATCTACATGTCTGTGTCCTCCAACGGTACAAAGTGGTCGGCCATGCGCCCTCTCCTGGCTTCGATGAACGGCGACGTGTTGACACAGCGGCAACCTCGGGTCACTGCGTCTGGCGAAGCTTGGCTGGTGAGAGAGAGGAGAGTGAGAGGAGGAGAGCGAGTAGAGGAGTGGGAAAGAGTAGAGAGAAGGAGTGGGTGGCGAGTGAGAGACGAGTGAGAGGCGGGTCCTCACTCTCCTCTCCTCTCACTCGTCTCCTGTGGGACCCGTGACTCTCCTCTTACTCGCCTGAGCTGCCGTGCGAGACCTGGCATGTTGTCAGTGTGAGTAGTACGAGGAGTTGCTTTCGAAGTCACTGCGTCTTCTCAGGCTGTCCGACCTCACTCCCCGCAGGTGACGTACATGGAAGGTCAGAACCTCGACTTTTCCCTGCGCGAGACCAGGAGCTTCGACAACGGCAGAACCTGGTCCTCACCCAAGCTGCTCATCGAAGAGGAAGCCACGTCAGTCCAGCCCAGAGTCACAGGCTCCACGGTCGAAATCGGCAACGACCAAAACTCAGCGTTCTACGCTACCTACGTACGGACCGCGACGGTTGCTGGGTCGGTCCCCACGCTCGCTTTCATCCGCAACTCCAACTCCGAGGCTCCGGCAATGTGCCCGTCCATGTACCGCCTCTCGTCCCTCGCGGCGTCGAGGGAGCCACGGCGGCACAGGTTTGTGACCACGGCGTCTTCGTCCGACGGCTCGCAGGTCGTCACGGCGTGGCTTGGCGATGCTCTGCCTCTGGCGCCAGACTCCAGGGAAGGGGTTCGCGTTATATTCTCCAACGACACGGGCGCGAGTTTTGTACTGAATCCGTCGCCGCTTGAGGGCGTTGACATCAGAGATCTGCAGGTGCCCCTTGTCTCTCGATGGCTGCGAGGTGGAGGGAGAGCAGGGGGAGAGGCACAGGCTTCCCTCTCCCACTCCCTCTCCCTCTCCCTCTCCCTCTCCCTCTCCCTCTCCCTGCTTGCAACTCACAGAGAAGATGCTTGGTTTCTGTGTGAGAAGCCTTCCCCACACACCGCGCTCGGCCTGACTCGTCCTTATACCGTTGATCTTGAGCGTGTTCACTGAATGCTGGGATTCTCCGGCTTCACCACGTCTTTGCTCTTGGTTGCATCGCTCACCCTCCCCGCAGCTGTTGTCCTTGGGCACCCGTGGCTGGCTTCTCGCTGCTACCGTGGCGACAGGACGTGACCGCAGCCTCCGCATCTCCACAGCACCCTCGGACCCCAAGGGCGTGCGGTTCGGTCCGCTGCGGCCTGTTTTCCCAGACGCCCAGGGAGTTAACGTCTACGCTCCGTCGCTAGCCTGGGACGGGGCCGCCACGGTCGCCATTGCGTGGCACAGCACCGGCTCCCTGGCCAACCTCACGGTTTCGCCCGACTCCGATATCTTCTGGGCGGTGTCTAGCGACGGGGGCGGCAAGTTTGGCCAACCCGAGCACGTCAACATTGATGCGCTGAACGATACTGTCTCCGATAGGCAACCGCGGATCGTCAGCACGGGGAGCGGCAAGTGGACGGTTGCCTGGGAGTCTTCTGGTCGTACGGGGTCCGACGCGGACCTGTTTGTGGCGCGCAGGCCACACATCGACGCGTATATCTTCTGCAACGGCCCGTCCACCGGCGCGGCGCACACCTCGGGGTCCTTCCTGCAGCCGTTTGGCGCTCGCCAGCTCACTGCCACCGTGGAAGCCTCCGGTAAAGTGACGGTGCTGTTCGCGTCGCGACAGTACTGCTGCTCCCCCCGAGTCCAGCCCCTGTTCGACATCTGGTTTGCTGAGTCGGTTGACGGGGTCACGTGGACCCGCGGCACCGTGACACGCACGGCGGTCAACAACTTGCAGCCTGCCGCCGCGTCTACGGGCGCGACTACCCTCGCTGCGTGGACGACATTCATACAGGGCGCCCCTGATGCGTCGCGGCCCATGGGGATGAGTGGCGGGTCGGTCGCAGTTGCGCTGAAGCCGTATGCGGACCCTCGCTTCCTGTGCACGTCGTCCTCAGCCTCGACCACGGACGTACTGGGTCCCTCTGTGCCCCAGCGCGGGACCGGGAGCGTCTCTGTCGTTGCCACCGGGCCGGTGGTCGCTGCCGTGTGGCACTCACCGTACAACGCGAGCACTGGAGTATCGGACTCGTACCCTCGCGTTTGGCTGTCTGTCTCTAGGAACGCCGGGAAAGCGTTCCCGCCAAGGCCAGATTGGATTGGACACGGTGCCAACTTGACGGACCCCGCCTGTGCGGTGCGTCGACAGGCACTGAGACACTGACAGAGAGGCCGACACACGGACGTGAGAGACCGAAACAGACGCGGAGACGAGGGACTCGCAGCCAAACACACTTCGGGGGGGGGGGGGGGGGGGGGGGGGGGAGGAGGAAAATGAGAGGGAGACGGAGTGGAAGAGGG
>QUTJ01031476.1:0-12015 GCA_003573635.1 Goniomonas avonlea | reverse complement strand
AGTGTTGCGTTACGTTGCGAATGTGTGTTGCGTTACGCTCGAATGTGTGTCACAGAGTTGTGTTACTTTGGGAATGTGTGTCACAGTGTTGCGTTCGTTGCGAATGTGTGTAGCGTTACGTTGCGAATGCGTGTCACAGTGTCGCGTTACGTTGTGATTGTGTGTTGCGTTACGTTGCGAATCTGCGTTGCGTCCAGTTGCGAATCTGTGTTGCGTTACGCTCGAATGTGTGTTGCGTTACGGTGCGCGTTAACGTGTGTTGCATCAATAAGAATATCGTTCATCCCTGCGAACCACCATGAAACCTCTGTTGGGTCCAGTTTCAGGATCAAACAGCGAACCGTGCCTCATCTTTTGAAAGAGTAACATCTTTTGAAGTTGTGTAACTTGCTGCATCCGGGAGCATATTGTCACAGAGACACATCTGGGAGCGTATTTTCATGTTCCATTACAATATACGTCCGAACCGTCACTTGTCCTTCGAACGCACTCGGCGGTCCTTAAATATAACACAACGACCTCAGATCTCGGTCAGACCTCGGCTCTGGTGAGCCGCCCTGTCACACACAGGGCGACCACAGCAACAACGACCTCGGATCTCGGTCAGACCTCGGCTCTGGTAGTCCGTGAGGCGCCCTGTCGCACACAGGGCGACCACAGCAACATCGACCACAAACCAGCGGGAAGGGACACAGAGGTCTCTGCGCGCCCGTCACCCAAACCCTCGAATAAGTCCATGCGCGACCCTGTCACACAGGGCGACCACAGCAACAACGACCTCGGATCTTGGTCAGACCCTAGTCCATGAGGCGCCCTGTCACACACAGGGTGACCACAGCAACAACGACCTCGGATCTCGGTCAGACCTCGGCTCTAGTCCATGACTCGGAGTAAGTCAATGAGCCTAGGAGTAAGTCCATGAGCGCGGGGCCACCACCGTGACAGTGACACGTCACCGAGACTGGCCCTTCGATCGGTCGTTGACTTAGATAGGCAGTCGTCACCCTTGAGATATTGGGACACCGGGTTGGGTTCCCGAACATCAGTCGGCCCCCTTGCTGACACAAGTCGCACGTGCAGCAGGGTTGGGTTACCGTCTGCCACCGAACATCTGTCGACCCCCTTGCTGGAACGGCTGTGTCGAGTACGGCCCGCTACCACTACCAGACTGAGACGTGCTTGCTCGGAACCCGGTGCCAGGCTGTTGTTGGCGAAGGGGGCCGGCTCCAGGCGGACCTGAGGACCAGTGGGTCAGCCCTCCATACGATTGATTGGTTGAGATTGGTTGATTGGTACGCTTGATAGGTTGGGTGAGAGCCCTTGAGATGCGATTGATTGGTTGAACTGAAAATCTTCAGGACCGCCAGAGTGTGTGTCGATCGAAGTAATTGATGGCACGGGCGCGTGGCAGCACAGCAAGTGTACCTTGTGGCTGGGGCTGCTGCATTTGGTTTGGGGGTGCCGTGGTGTGCTTGCGATTGAGTCGCACAGTCAACTGCCGGCCGCGCGACCGAATGCCCAGTTCAACCACGCTGCCAGGAGGGCCAGTGATGTAACTTGCTACCCCGGCGACACTCAGCCCGACGACGGACCTGCGCGAGGGCGTTACCAACCCACAACACCCCGTATGCCTGAGACATGGCAGCCCTCGGCCGCAGCTCGACGATCTGTGCCGAGCTTGGGTTTCACATGCAGGTGCACATGCAACAGAAACATGGGGCAAAAAACGGAACTCTCTCAAGGAGGAAACTCGAGCTCCTTGTTGTGAGACGCACCGCCTGTCCACGGTCAGCAACACGTCCCCGTTGTTGATCTGACGGCTGTCAGACGCGGCTCCTCCCGGTACCACGTGCGTAATGTGTAAAGTCCCGTCCGCGTTGGGCACTAAACACAAACCAACCCCAGCCCTCGATTCGCCCTGCAGCATCCGTCAAAGGAAGCGCACGCAGATGCCATAGGGCCTAAATCCCTGACATTATATTTTAGGACCTGCTCCCTCCACTCCCTGACCGCCTTCTTGCGGTACGTCTTGGAGTTTTTTGGACCGCATGCGAGGCCAACATGAGACATATACTGGATCAGGGTATCGTTTTGGATCTCCTCGAAATTCCACTTGCGATACTTGAGAAAATGGAGGATCGTGTGAGTCCCATCAGTGATGGATGTTGTTCAGGTTCGAACGAGCATGAGGGCGACCGCCGCATTACGCGGTTCGGGTCTCTGAAGTGGCGTGCGAATGACGAGAGAGAGAGGGAGAGAGAGAGGGTGATGGTGAGGGTAAGAGTGGGTTAAGAGTGAGAGTGATTGAAGGTGAGCAGCGTGACAATGCGAGTGTGAGAGAGCACTAGCATGCGCACCAACCTCAGACACGTGAGGAGGGTGACAACTTCAACCTCAGACAGGCGGAGGGTGACAAGATAACACTGCAATACCTGGACGTGGCTTGTGCTCTTCGCCAGGGGCTTCTCGCTCGCACGTGGTGCAGCGTTGGAACTAGATTTCGCCAGTGGCTTTTCTAGCCTGCCGCCCCTCTCTGACAACCGCCTGTCTCCCTGCCGAGAGGTGTGAGCGAATAACAAACAAGGTCTTGGAGCGTCGGGATGTGGATGCGCATGACAGCGAGGGCCAGCCTCCGTGTGAGCAACCCAAACGTATCCCGGAAGACTCGGGGCGCACCTCTTGTTGTGAGTTCCCGTCCAGATCAGACGAGGACGCACGGAACCCTTGCGGCATTCTGTGTGACTGGAACTGCCCCTGCCCTGGCTTCTCAAGAATCGCTGCTGTGATGCCCTCATCCAAGGCTGCGACTGGTGGCACGTAATCGGGATCGCTCTTGTAGCTGGAAGTGCTTGTTCGAGGCTGGAACTCGGATACATCCCGGTAGGAGCCCGTACCCGACACACGAGAGCTGAAACTAGAGTCTCCGAACCCGCTACTGTGGGGTGGGGTGAGTGAAAGTGCGAACACCGCAACGGTACCACCTCGAGCTGCGGAAGTTGTTGTCGAAGGACATGGTGCTGCGGGAGAAGCTATCGTTGTGCGCACGGGCACTCTGATACCCGCCAAAATCGCCAGTGGGTGGACCCTGGTTGAACATAGAGGAGTCAATATCGGTGAGGCGCCGTTCCATGTCTTCCACTCGAGTCTCTGCCTGTTTTCGGCCCAGCTGCATGTCCTCTGGGTTGGAGTGAGCTATCCGAGCACCGAGCAGAGAACAGAGGTGGTCTCACCAAGCATCTCCTCCAAGCGCTTTTCAGCGGCCTGAACTGCAGATTCCAGCTTGGAGGTCGCCAAAGCATGCTCTCGGGTGAGTCGCGATGCTTGCTCCTCATGTCCACGTCGAAGGGACTCGAGCTGCGAGCTTGTCAAATCGTGGTGCACAACAGAGCAAACAGCAACTGACTTGTTGGCGTGCTTCCGTAACTGCTTGATCTCTGTCCTGGAGCCTCCTGTTCATCTCGAGAAGTTGCCTGTTTAGGTCCGAAACACGCGCCTCGAGCTCGGAACACCGACGGCACTGGGCGGGTTCGCCACGTCGAGGACTGTGCAATAGTTTCTCCGCATCACTTTGAAATGATGAAGTCGAAGCGACTTTCATAAATTCACTGGTGTCGGAATAGCGGCGAGAGCCCACCGAAGAACTGTCATCCAAAACAGAAGAATCGACATCCACTGATTGCAACTTCTTGAGCTCTGCAGCTCACTAAGAACACACCATCAAACCAAAAACATTGAACACACCAGACAAAGGTCGCTCGAGAATGTTACGGACAACAGGAGACCTGGTGAGATCCACCGCAGTCTTCGATTCCTGATGAATCGCGATGAGCTCACACAAGTTCAAGGGAGGCACCCACATGGTTGCGAAGGGTTTTGTCCGCTCCCGCTTGAAGCAGAGTCACCAGAACGTTGGCGTGCCCACTTTTGGCCGCATGGTGGAGCGGAGTCCAGCCAAACTGTCTCGGCTGTGATCACCAGCACGCAATAAACGAAGCTCTGACTCACCTCATCGGCCCCGTTGATGTCAAGTTTTGCGAAACCCTTTCGCCCATGGATGTAATCTAACACGGCTTCATGATCACCTGCGTACGCGGCAAGGTGAAGGTCCGTGTACATCTTGTCGAGGTCGGTCCCCCCGCTTTTTGTTTTTCTTCTTTCTTGGTTCAAACACCGCTTTCAAAGTCACCGCGGCGCATAAGACGAAACGACCCAGTAGCAACATTACCGTAGTAAAGTGTGCGATACCGAAACTGAAAGACGAAATAATGTCGGTGTTGGCACGGCTCACTGAGGTCGGCTCGCGGCTAGAGCCTCTTGAGGAGAAAGCGCCGCCCTCGGAACATCAGTCTCAGATTTCCGAGCTTGCTAAATCTGCTCGGAAAGGTGACGAGGTATCGATCAAAGCGCTGAGCAGCTTCCTCGATTCCACTGATGAGCAGCTGCGTGTCGCGGCGCTACAACCACTCTCCTCAGCTGCCCAGCGCGGTTCAAAGCTTGCAATGGATATTATCACGCCAATGCTTGATGATGCATCTGAGGAAGTTCAACAGATTGCGTCCCACGCCCTCCTTGTCTGCGCTCGTCGAGGTCACGAAAATATCATTTCACTCATGGAGTCCCTCCAAAACGACTCTCGCGATAGCGTGCAGCGAATGGCCCTTGAGGGCCTAGCATTTGCTGCAACAAGGCATGGTCATGTTGGTGCGCTGGATGCTCTGGTCCTGCGTCTTGATCATCCTTCGCCAAGACGGCGCAAGATTTCTATCGACGCCTTAGTGCAGTCCTCCACGGAGAAACATGACACAGCCTTTGCGGCCCTTGTAAAGTTTTTAGACGAAGGAAACCCCAGTGAACTCGCTCAGTTTGGAGCTGTTCATGCTTTGGCTTCGGCAGCACGAGAAGCCTACGAGCCAGCAATCGCGTTTTTTGCAAGTCACATCACAAGTCTCCCGGAGGAAGCCCGCATTGAGGCCACGAAGGGTCTGGCCGGTGCAGCCGCCGGTACTGACGAGGAAGGGGGCAGTGAGGTCCGTGGTTTTGTTCTCGTCTTTCTCGCTGTCTGTTCTAACCCTCATGTGCAGCGTGCAGTCGAAATTCTGTATGGGTTACTGAATGACGAGTGTGAAGAGGTCCGGTTTGTCATCTTTGAAGCATTCGCTTTCTGCGCAGCTCGGGGACATGTTCAGTGTGCTACATTTCTCACCACTACCGTCGAACGAGGAAAATTGCCAGATCGCTTTCGCCTGATTGCCATGCGTGGCCTTGCCGCGGTGAGTTCATTTCGTGCCGACTCGCATCCAGTGCCTTCTATTCGTGCACCTCCCCCTGTTGACTCTTTCGCGATCCCCCAGGCTGCCAAGCGCGGCAATGACGATGTCGTCCCTGCCCTTTTCGCCCAGCTCGAAGACCCAACCAAGGAAATCCGCAAGCTGGCGCTCCTGGGGATGCAGCAAGCGACAGATCGTAACAGTGTGAAAGCATTGGAGCTGCTGTTGTCCACAGCTGCAGAACTCGAAGATGTGCCAGGCAACACCCTGAGTGCGGTGCCAGAAGATCAGGAGGGTGGGAAACCGGATCCGGAGGCAGAGGCTTAAGGACGGCTTGACTAATTTCTCCGCCACGACTTCATGTCGCAATCACCGCCGTGGCACTCATGCTCCAGGACACAAGCATTGATGGGTTGCGTGTAGTTGATTGAATCTCGGCCCTGACTCCTGGACAATATTTCAGTCTTGTGCGAGCTTCATTACAAACGACTCCAGGACAATATCAGTCTTGTGCGAGCTTCATTACAAATTGCAGATCGGACACGACTCTTCGCTTGATGGGTTTGCTGAGATCAACAACATCGGCACTCATGACATGACTCTAGGACAATATCAGCCTCGTGAGCTTCATTACAAGTTGCAGATCAGGACACGACTCTTCGCTTGATGGGTTGCTTGAAGTCGACACAATCACTCTGACACGACTCCAAGACAATATCAGCCTTGGGAGCTTCATTACAAATTGCAGATCGGGGCCCACGATTCTTCGCCGTAGCAAATCGGTGGGATTCATCAGCGGGGGGGGGGGGCAGAAAGCGCGGGAACGCAGGAGGGGGGGGGGGGTAAAATGTGAATTTTAGGCCGAGGACACTGGAATCGGGTGGCCACGACGGATTTGGCCCCATCCAATAAGACGCCAATGCTTATCGACACGTCGGGACAGCGCAATCTTCTCTCCAACCTGGCGAGAGTTGTTACAGTTACACTCACGACACATGCCACCAGAAGTTCACCCCCAGCTCCCCGTTGTCGGATCTAGGCGACCAGAGAAACAGAAGAGAGAAGAGAGAGCCAGGGCCGGAGAGAGAGACTCACAGGGAATGCCAGTGAACGCTGGAGGTACAGTGTTCACTCCAAGGGAGTCACTGAGGAGAAGGAAGTGTGGACAAGGAGAGACCAATGCTCGGAGAATCCCTTAAAAAAAGGAGGAGAGAAGAGTCAAGCCAGTGTTCACTCCGAGGGAGTCACGATGTGTGTGAGCCATCAAGTACCTGTGTGCAGACGGGAGTGGTGAGCTGAATCTTGGACAAATCAGCCTTCACTGCAATAACACGGCCACCAGTGGAGGTGGATCCAACGTTCACCATGAGAATCTCTCCCTTGGTGAGCTTGCCGACCTGATGAGAGTGTGAGTGCGAGTGTGTGTGTGGGAGAGCATGGGTGGGGGCATGGGTGGGAGGGAAGGTCAGAGCGTGAGCGTGGATGCACGAGTGAGCCTCTGGTCTCGCCCCTTGCACAACTCTGAGCCGAGAACGGCGTTCTTCATCGTGCGGTAGAGGTGAGGGAGTGGTGTGGACTTGTTTCCGAACCTGTCGACTTTAAAACTATTTTCCCAAATCGGTGTTGAGTAACGAGAAAATGATCTATCAAAGCTGTGGGAATATCTTCTGTCCCAAGTGTGATGAAAGAGTAGTCGAGTCTTGAGAGGAGGTGAAGTGAGATGAAGCAGGGGTTCGCACGCGACCAGTGCAGTACGAACTTGGGTCTCTCTGTTGCACACCGCTTCACCCTTCACAGAGTGTAAAATACAACTGCCGGCAGTGTCTACGTTCTTCCAGCACACCTTTCCAGCACGGCCCTCGCCCTCGGTCTTGACACCCAACAGGCGGCGCAGCAAATAGTAGTTGATCTCCAGGTCAGCGAAAATTTCAGGCAGGTTACCCACTTGTCCCAGCACCTGGACAAGACCGGGTGAGGCAACGCAACTGGCAAAAAGGGAACTGTCATGACTCTGTGAGGCAACATCTCACATCACCGACGTCCGAAAACCCAATTTGTCTCGCACCTGACCGACAAGTCGATCGGAACGTGTCAGAGTCGGGTCAATCTTGGTGCCGACACCAATGAGACCACCAGGCACAGCATACTCCAGCTCGTTGGCCTCAGAGAAAAGATTGACGATGCGCGAGAAAATTGGTACGCACTTGACAGTGCCCTGTTGAGAAGGCTTAGTGTGGGAAGGCTCGTGAGGGAAGCGTCGAATCCACCACGGGACAGTCACACTGATTCTTGCAAATCGAGCAGAAAATCGCACCTCCTCGGATTTTGAGACAATGCCGGGGCGGATCTCAATCTCCATGCCCTTCTTGAGCACACCCTGCAGAATGGAACCACCAGCAACACCACCCTTGAGGTCCTCGACCTCCTCACCAGGCTTGTTCACGTCGAACGAACGGATCACAATCATGCGTGGGCACGAGACGAAATCCCTTTGGGGGATCGGCACTGCCTTGCACATGTACTCGCAAACAACATCAATATTGTATCGCAGCTGTGCAGAGATGGGGATGATGGGTGCACCTTCGGCGACAGTTCCTGAGAGCTGTGTTGGCGACAGCAATGGTGAGCGGAAGGGAATCACGCACCCTCGATGAACTCCTTGATTTTCTCGTATTGCTGCGCTGCAGTTGGCTCCTTCACCAAATCAATCTTGTTCTGAAGAATGATCAAGTGACGAAGCTTCATGATCTCTACAGCAGCCAAGTGCTCTGCAGTCTGTGGCTGCGGGCAAGACTCGTTGCCAGCAATCAAAAGAAGTGCGGCGTCCATGACCGCTGCTCCGTTAAGCATGGTGGCCATCAGAATGTCGTGCCCTGGGCAATCCACGAAGGACACGTGCCTGGACACGGTGGTTCAGTGCACATGAACGTGTGCTCTGTAATGTAGCGAGGCACCTCTGGAGCTGCATGGTGCCTCCACACCCCGGAACGTCGCAAGGAGGATTGTCCTCTTTCGAGCTGGGGTATGACCTGTAGCAACCGGGACGATGGCAAGTCTCGCTGCCACACTTGTAGACCTTAGCGTTAGCGTAACCGAGCTTGATTGTGATGTTGCGCTCCAACTCATTCTTGAAGCGCACAGTCTGTCCCACAAAGCAATGAGAGCGGCCCTCGGAACACCAACAGCTGTGATCGCACCTGTACTCCAGAAATGGCCTTGACGACAGTGGATTTTCCGTGCGCCACATGCCCAATCGTACCTATAAGTCGCAGATCAGCACTGAGCATATTGCCGGTCGTGAGCAAGTTAACACACCGATGTTGATTGTGGCCTGTCTGCTAATGACTTCTGGTGTCAATGGGGTAAGCTTGGCCACATCGAGTGCGGCAAGGTCCTGAACTGCGAGCCCGGAGCCCTTCTTGTCGCCAGTGTCCGCCATTGATCGGAGAAGAGACACGAGACTTTGCGACCTTTGTGATGTTGACGCGACCTTTGGATGTGGAAGGTCGAGTTGCCTTATCACACTCGGTTATCGAGTTGGCTATCTGGGGCAACTGGTGCTTGGTCGAAATGCGTCAATCTGATGGCAAATCGAGAGGGTGCGAGGTCAGTGTGATCAACAGGGTGTATTCTGGAGCTGTATGAAGCAGTCCCAACGGTTGTATCGCCATTGGCAAGCTGCTTTGGCTGCTGGCGTGATATACCGCAGCCAAGGACAGGTTTGATCTGCCCTGACCTTTCAGTCCCCACGCCCAGGGAACTTGTGATTCCTTGGACTCCTGTGACGTGCGAGTCCTCTTGCTACGCCACCACATCCAATTTCGGATACCTAAATAACGCATCACTGGAGGAAGTTTGGCAAGAAATGCGAAGTGACTGATTCGCCGTTTTTGTGTGTGAATCCGAATAAACTACCGCCTCAAACCAGAAACTCCAAGTTGAACCATGAGGCATGACAGATGAAGCAATTTACAATAATTTATATAGTACAGGGCTCAAAATAGCTCAAATCCAGGTGAGGAGCGGCTTAATCTTCATCCGCCTCCTGCTTTTTGGGAGGGTGGGTGAGTTTCCCCGCAATCTGGTTCAGGTATTCGTCGAACTGCAGGTTGCCCAACGCCATACCAACGTGGCACTTGGCAGCGGTGGCCGTGGAAGCCTCCCCGGTCTTACGGGCCATGCCGCGGGCCATCTCAAAGTACTGAGAGGCGTCTTCATAGTCGCCAACACTGTTGGCGAGCTGACCCAGCTGCACGTATGCGTCCGCCTGGGCCTTGTCATCACGCAGAGCTCCAGAGAGCTTGAGGTGGCGTTCCATGCAAGCCTTGGCAGTCGGGTGGTCACCCTTTCGTGAGCCGACAACACCAAGATTGCCACAGGCCAATGATTCACCCGGCAAACTGGACATGACGATGGCGTAACGCAAGGCCTGTCGGTGGTTCAAGCTTGCCTTCTCGTTCTCCCCTTTTGCAGCGTGTGCAAGACCAAGGTTGGAGTGAGCCACAAACTTTCCGGGGACATCAGCAACTTCAAGGTGCAATTGATGGAAGTGAATGGCTTCATCCAGCAAGGCCATCTTCTGGTAGTCAACACCAATTGAGTTGTAGGCAAGGGACTCGCCCTTTGCATCTCCAACGCTCTTGCATACGTCGACAAACTGCTGATAAAACTTGATGGCAGATAGGTACTCCTGGTTGTTGTCATACAACACCCCAACGTTGTAATAACACATGCCCTCGTCCCGAGATCGCCCAGCCCGTCTGCAAGCGGCCGCGAGCATGTTGTAGTCCTTAATCTTAGAGGCAATGTTACCCGGCTTCCTGGCAGTGCGCTTCTTCTTGTTATCCTCATTCTCGAACCCCTCGATCTTTGGGGCTTGTGACGGAAGGTGCATCAAGGAATCTTCGAAATCGTCGATTCTTCGGGGAGTCTTGAGATCTCGAGGCGGCTCGACACGCTGCGGAAGGTTGATCCGGAAGGAGCGCTCGTCCAGCCCCAAGCGGGAGACACGCAGAGCACTTCCCGCCTTATCCGCAAGTAGTTCCTCTGCAAGCTTCTGTGCGGTTCGTGCTGGAGACTGGTCTCTTCGGGGAGATCCACTGCGAAGACCGACGGACATAGCAGACTTGACACCGCTGGGCTTCATGCGCGCCGGAGAGTACACATCCTTCGGGGTCATCGGAGCCCGGTGAGCGTCAGCTTGCTGCTCAAGCAGCTCAATCAAAGTAGGATCGCTCGCCATGGTGCACAACACAGGCAAAAGTCCCAACGAAAAAACCACACAGGTTGCTTTCGTCCGTTGGGCCTCGGGATTTCTTTAGGGCGCGCAGAATGACGTTGACAAGGGGAGTCAGCTTGTATGACCGGCGGAACGGCCGCGGGGGTATCTGGTATCTATCAGAGTATATCTTACTACAATTGTATTGTACCGTGCATCTCGTTGGTATTTTGGCCACAAAAAGGCGGCGGCCGGGGGCGGATGCGGAGAGTTTGCTTGTTATGCCTGTGCTTTGCAGTGGCGTGCCAGTATGTTCAGGGCAAAGAGCAGGTGAGGGTGTCTAGTCTGCTCGTTCTTCTCTGAGGTGCCCAATCGAACAGATCATCCTGGCTGTGAGTACTCTCCAACCGTACATTGTCGTCGGGGACAACTGCATTGGCAATTTGTGTCCTTTGTCTGATACTGCTTCTGACGATACTGTGCGTCGGTTGTTCCCCTTTATGTGCTTGGGTTGACTTGTGGCAGGTATTCTTCGGTCCCTTGAGCAATCTGCGAAGTCGTTCACCGACTCTTGCTGATGCTGTCAATTTAAGCGTCTGGGGAGCCCGAAATGAGGGGGAGGTAATTTTGTGTTTCACGCATCTGAAGTCCATTGCAGCCACCCATTCCCCCCCCCGTGCAGGCGGCTGAGGCTCTTCGCAACGGGACAGCAGACGTCGCGACTCCCATCAACTCCGGCTTCTTTGTTCCCCACAATGGGTCTATTTCCCTTGTTGATTTCATCACCACACCAATAGTGCGCCCAGTGCTCTTCTTTGTCTCTCACACCGGGTGCCCTCACTTCACCTCACACAGGTGTTGGTGTGGCACCCTGAGCGTATCGTTGATCCTTTTGGGCTTGTGCTCGGTGCACTGTTCGACACGTGGCCCTATTTTATCGCTTTGTTCATTGGGTGCACCTGGGTCGGTTTCATAATGTATCACATCGACGAGGCTTCACCCGACTACCAAGGCGCTACGTTTTGGGAAAAAACTTGGAAGGGTGCGGGAGGCGAATCTTGCGAGGAGGCGACTCACCCTCCTCCAGGGTTTTGGTGGGCGTTTGTGACCGCGACGACCGTTGGCTATGGAGATAAAACTGCTCGGAATCTCGAAGCTCGAGTGTTTGCAGTCATGTGGATCGTCGCTGGGGTTGTGCTGGTTGCGATGCTGACTGGTGCGGCAGGGAATCAGCCTTTCGACACTGACCTCCTACTTCACAGGCACCTTCACCAACACGCTGACAAGCTACTCGAGCATGTCCCCCTGGGACTGGATGCAGCAAGCTCAAGTCAGTATCGGAGCGCTGCAATTCACGTCGTCGGAGCTCGCCTGTGAACGAGGCAGCATGCCTACCAAGACATATGCCTCCTTTGAGTGAGTGCACTATGATCATGTATCGCCGTCCAGTATGAATCAAAGTAGCATGTCTACAAAGACAAACGTCTCCTTTGTGCGTACATACCGGCTTTGCAGTATGCCGCACACATT
>QUTJ01031475.1:0-12013 GCA_003573635.1 Goniomonas avonlea | reverse complement strand
GTGCAACAGGGGGAGGGAGACCTCAGCATCGAGAAACCTGTCCATAGTCGTGGCGCTCTGGCGGAAGTGAGGAGCAGCTTTGTAACAGTCGCCTTTTCCGTCGCTGACACCGAGGAAGTGCATCGAGCCAAGCGCCATGCTGCAGAGAGGATGCCCCGCTGCGTGCGACGGGTTACCGCAGAAACTGTCAACGGCGGCGACAGCATAAGTGCAGCTCAGCAAACCCCGTTGACAGCCAGCCTTTGACAATTCGTGATATTTAACCCAACTTGCAGAGAAGCAGAGGCAGAGGCGGACGCGACACAACGCACACCTTCGGCGCAGTCTTCCCACAGCCGCACCGCCTCCGCGGTCATCGAGGGGTCGAACGTCAAAGCCTACAGTGAGCAAGCTTCAGCAGCTCACCGAGAATTCAGACGGGCTGGAGTGGCCGAGGTGGGGGGGTGCTTGGGGGCGTGGATCACCAGGTCGCTCTCTTACCGACAGCACACCCAGCATGTATTTGGCGTTGTTGCTCCCCTGGAAAGCAGCTTGCTCCCACAGTTCTCGAGCCTGCATCAACAGTCAGTGTGGAAAGTGCAAGTGAATGGCGTGGAATGGATGGATGTAGGCTCCCATAACATCCTCCTCTTGATTCAACCCACCAAACAGGCAACAGTGTCGTGTCTCGTCAGCAAACTGCCTCGAATTGTCCACTCCCCCCCCCGCGCGTGGCGTACCGAGTGGAAAGTTCGGGCATCGCGATTGTAGAGCGCAAGCGCACCCTTGATGAAAAGGAAATGAGCGGTGTCCTCAACCGCTTGCATTGTGGCATCAATAACCCCTGACTGTGACAAGCCGGTAAGGGGTTCTCTTTGTCGGGTTGAACAATAAAAATTGTTTGCGTGCCTCGTAATGGCACTCACATTTTTGATCAGCTGCCCTGCGCGTTCGAGGAGTGTGTTGGGGAGCTGCGTGCTGAAGTACCGCTGACTGCAAGGCATTCAGTAAAAACAACAAACGCATAGTGATGGTGTACCTGAGCTCAAACAACCTAATTTCTAAATCAATCACATCTTGCTGCGACGTGTGTCAGATTGTCAACGCGGGTCTCGCAGTAAATACCGACCTCTCCTGGCTCCGGTGCCGCAATCACCAACTGCTTCCGTTCAAACTCAGTCATGGACTCAACCCCAAGACGGTGATCATTCCTGCGCTGTTATTTCGCGAGCGGTCCAGAAGAAGCAGGCTTACTTGTCAACCAAAATCACAGTGGCGCGAAAGCGACCGTAAACGTGGTCAGGGAACCAAATCAGGAACGTCACAGGCTGTCACATGCCCAGCGTATCAACATTGTCCGGAACAAGCATCAGATTCTTTGCGCACCTTTCTCCAGAGATCGTCGAGGGTGACACGCGGCCCTGGGGGCCCGAGCTGCACAACAGCCCTTGCTCCTGCAGACCGTGTGGGTCCAAACGAAACAATAAGCTGGTGGTTGGTACTCACCTTCAGGGAAATTTTCAACGACGAAGGCTAGATGAATGTCAGTTTCACCGTAGATTATCTGCTCGGGCCGTCAGTCTCCAGTGTCTAGGAAGGAACAAACCTGGCCAAATGCAGGGTGTTTGATCGTCAGCTTTGGTTCATTAGATGCAGTTGTGTCCTGTGTGTCAACAGACCCGAGAAACCAAAGACTGGAGGCCAAGTACAGCAGCCAGTGCCAGTGGCAACTGTGCATCCCGAGACAGCTGGCTTGGGACTGCAGTGTGGTGGCTGGGCTTATCGGAGCCTTATCCCTGTTGCACAAACTTATCGTACACCACCCGGATGTCGGTAATGGACTTGTTGGCTTGGCTCAAGGAGCCCTTGTGTTCGTTGAGATCAACAGCGGGCTTTCAGCTCCAAGACAAAAGGCAGTCACGCAACCACCACAGAGCGACATGCAGTGTGAACTACTGCACTGGGGTTCTCGTGGTCCTTCGTGTGGCCTATTGTCTCCGACGGGACTCCAATCACTCTTGGTTCCCACGGAACGACGCACCTGGAGCTGTCGCATTCAATGCGTCGCGAACGCGCTTTTCTCCGCGCAGGGCTGCGCCACACCCAACGAGTTGGTTCGGCGCATAATGAGCTCAGCCGAACATGTTTGTGTTTGCGGCAAGGGTCCAGCGTTGGCCTGGGCTGTTACGCCGCTTCCGGACCACCTCGCGTGCTTGCAGCCAGTTTTGCGCGCTCTGACAACCGGGGATGGAGGTGATAACGACGCGAGCAAGCTCTCACTTCTTTGTATTATCTACGCAGTCGTTGCGCTGTCATTCTCCTTGACTGCGCTGCCATCCTCCCAGGGTCATACACCGACCCGCCAGAAAGTCTCAGTGATGCTGCCCAAGCACATGCTGCCGCACTTGATCGGTCGCCGCGGTCGGAACCTCGCCAATCTGTTGGTGTGTCATCCGGGTGTGGGATTGACTTTTCCATCCCGACTTTCTGTCACCACGGAACCAACCACCGTCACTGGTCCTCTCGAGCCAGCGCAGAAATTGGCTGCAGCTCTGGAATCCGCGGTCCGCCGCATCTCTGAGGCCCGGGCAGACTTTTTGCGGCAGAAAGCCGAGAGCACCGCTTGGGTGCATAGAACTGGGCCGAGGGACGGGGTGCGTGGTTTGGTGGCAGAGCGTCTCAAGGAAGTGCGGCTTCCGCGAGAAAGGAAGAGGCGCAGGGTCACCTGTCGACGCCTCAAGAACCTGCCCCACCGATTGCTTCCACAGGTCCGCCAAAGGTTTTGTGTGACCACTCTTGTGTTCGAGCAAGAGCAGGCTTTTCTTGATGTGGAGCTCGCACTCCAGCGCAAAGCGTTGGAGAAGGGGCGCAGAATTGTTCGTGAGACTGTGAGTCGATTCGGTGGACGCAAATTTGATCCGAAAGCCGAGGCAGAAGATGCACTTGCAGACTTTAACACCTCGTGGGGAGACTGGCTTTAACGGAGTAAAAACTTATTGCGAATCTGTGGCGTTGCCATCCCAACTGTCTCAATTTTTGAACCTGGATTTGTCGATGTGCACACCCACCCCCCTTCAGACTGTTGCAATTCGATTGGACGTTATGCCCAGGGGCAACCCCCGCGCCTCTTGCCCAACTCTCTCTCCCAACAGGCAAAGCACATTCTCGTCCAATTAACTGCATTGCTCTTCCCTCTCACAGGCAAAGGCGCGTATTTAAGTGTACATGAGCTGATTCATTCTCGTTAATTAGCCGCATCGGCCCAACTTCCCAACCCCCAACAAAATTGTTCACTTTTTCTGGCAGAACTCAGAGCACATGTGGCAGAGTTCATCATTCCAACCATCACCACCCCGCGCCATGCCCTTTTCGCAGAACCGGCACGGCAGCGTCTTGTTTTGGCAATTAGGGCACTTGTAGCCGTCGCGAGCGAACGACCCGCCAATGGTCATGCGCACGTGGTGCGACTTGTCATAGCACCACGAGCAGCTCGCCTTGCGAACCCTGTGCAACTGCGCGTTGGCTTTCATCAGCCTGTGCTTCCGCCGCTGCTCCTGTGCCTGCGCCGCCTCGGGGTCCACCGGCTCCCCGGCCTCGTCGAGCTCCAGCTCCTCCTCGTCCTCCGGGTCCGTCAGCACCATCTCCTCCAGCCAGCCGCGCGGCTGCTCGTCGTCACTGTCGATTTCTGCCACGGGGTCTGCCGCAGACAGAGGGTCCCTGCAGGGAGAGGTCAGTCGCCGCATGACAGAGAGAGGACAGAGAGAGTACAGAGACAGACAGCGAGAGGAGAGAGAGATCCGGGGTCTGAGAGAGGGTCCCAGGGAGAGGGTCAGTCCTGGCCGCAGGGAAGGCAACGACAAAAGAGGACAGAGATATACAGGGACTGAGAGCAAGGGTCTGCAGGAGGCTGGGAGAAGATAGGGAGGTGCCAGTCCCGGGCGGACGCCGTCATGACTCCCTGCATGCTGCCTAATCCCACCCTGTCAAAAAAGACACCCACAGCGTCTTTGTGGGGAAGATTGCGTGTTCTAGCGGGCCTTGTCTAGCGTGTCTCTGTCAAGCGCGAAGCGCGAGAATAGAAGTGAGTCTTATACGACGAAAAGCCCGCGAACGTACTGACATTGCACCTGGCACTGACACTGAACTGACTGGGGATGACATTGGAACTGGCACTGGCACTGGCCCCGACACTTTCCACTGAGAGTTGCCCCGCAGGACGAAAACCTTGGCACTGACCTGAACTCTCCCGAAGAGACGCTGTCATTATCAAAGTCGCCACCGCCCAGGACTTTGTCCAGCATGCGCGCGAACAAACCCTCGCTCTTCGGGGGCGCAGTCTTTCGCAGGGCGTGGCAGTGGGGGCAGGGCTCGCCCTCACCGAGGTCGAAAGAGACCAGCTTGCCGCACCAGTCACACACGGCGTCCCAGCCTTGGCAGCGTGTGCACACATACGCACGGCGTGCGCCGGGAGCCTGGCTTGTTGCGTCCAGGGGGATGTGCATCGTGTCTGCGGCGAGAGGGTCAGGTACTGTGACTGAGCAACATAGTCGGTCAGGAATCGGCCAGGAGCAGTGGTGGAGAGATCGGGGCAGGTCAGGACACACTCACACCTCACACTCGGTGTACAGGGTATGAAATTCCCCATAGTGAACCGACGGCGCCAAGGCTCAAAAGCCTTTGTCTGAGATGAAACAAGCACTCTGATCGAACGAGACACGAAACACGTGGCAATTCCCGGACCCAGTCCTGCTTGGCAAGCAGGATCAAATGGCAGAAACACGCATCCGCCCACGCACACACTCATCTGCACATCTGTGGGGACTGGGGGGGGGGTGAGTGAGAGAGCGGGAGAGAAGGAGGGAGCGAGGGAGGGGGGGGGGGGGGGGGGGGAGAGAAGAAGCAGAAGAAAAGGGACCCGCGACCGCCAGGACAGAAGACGGGGCACGCTCATGAGACACGGGAAGGCGAACCGGTGGCCCTGCCGCCAGGAAGAGAGAGCAAGAGAAACGAGGGTAGAGAACTCACCAGCTTCGCAGCCCGAACACATCCCTTGCTTGCCCATGGCCTCATCCCCAACATTATCAGCACCAGCAGCGGCTTGCGACTTTGGTCGCATTTTCTCAGAAGCGAGTTCTGTCGTTGAATATTAGATCATATGCTTCAAACCCCGAGCAGTGCACTATCACGGTTCTGTCGTCGCTACATTGAAATGCGTCAGAAATCGAACGTGGAGCGCTGTAGGCTGCTGTAGCGTCAGCGATCGAGGGTTCAGCCATTGTCGTCCTCTTCCGTTGTCGGTCGAGGGCGTCCGTTGCCCGGGAATTTGTTTCAAAGAGAGCCTACCAACCTTTTTACTCGAGTATTTCTGTTTGTCTATGAATCTGCATGATGATTTTCTCACGCATTCGTGAGACAGTTCGTGAGACACTGCACCTGCAAAATCGATACCTAATCCAGACTAGCAGAAAAGACAGGTGACTCACTTCCAATTTTGAGGGTCACCAGCGTGTTGTTCAGTACTCGGGCCGCTTGCATTATGTCCGCACCATCCGCAGTGATCATGTTACCTGTGCGGCACATCAGAACTGCAGCCAAGGCAGAAGAAACGCTCAGAAAACTGAATACCTTCCAGATCCAGGGTTCGCAAGGTCAAGTTCGCTCGAACTGCCTCGGACAACTTGGGGGTGCCATAGTCACCGACACCGTTTGCTGCACGGGACTGTCAGTGAAGTTCTCAGTCACCAAGAACGCACCTCGCAAAATGAGAGTCTGCAAGGTCTTGTTGGCACCGAGACCGGCGGCAATCATGTCAGCACCTTCAGGGCCAAACTCGTTCCCTGTCAAAGTCGCTCAATATGAAGCACAGTGCGGGCTGGTTCACTCACAGCTCAAGTCAAGTTCTTGGAGGACCGTGTTTTCTGCGAGGGCTCGCCCGATGGCTGCCGCCCCTTTCTGCCCGAGTTTATTTTCTGGTGGAAGAGTGAATACCTAGCATGGTAATGCAGACAACAAACCTGACAAATCCATCTGCAAGAGAGAGGTGTGATTCAGCACCGCAGCTACCTTTTCAGCACCCTCCCCGGTAATCTTGTTGGCTGGAGACGTGTCACAAACCTGTAGGTCAGGACAGATATGCAACATACCCCCCAAATCAAGAACATCCAAATAATTCAGTCCTGGTGCAAGGTAGGAGACGCCTTGGTCTCCGAGTGAGTTGGCTGCCCGGGCGTTACATGAGGTGTCACTCGTTGTTGTCACGGCTTACAGTGAAGCCGCAGCCGCTTGATAGTTCTGTTGGAGGATAAAAGTTTTCCAAGAGCTTCCCCGGTATCAGGTCCCAAAAAATTGAACCGCAAATCCAGTTCAGAGACAACAGAATTTTTGTGCAAAGCCTTCACCAGAACCGCGACGTCGGCGTCTTCAAGGCTTTGCTCTGCACATGGAATGAGCTGTGGGACACGCGACGTGAAGACAACAATACCTTGCAGATCGACTACTGCTAATGATGCATCATTTCGCAGGATCCGACTGGAAATCTCTTTCACCTGGGTGCGTTGTGAGCAGAATTTCCGACGAGCGAAAGACAGCACAGAAAATGATCACAGATCCGAGCTAACGAGTGAGAGAAGAAACAAAACTGGAAAAAATATCACTGTAGCCGCAGGAACAAAACACGCAAAGAAGGACCAGGCGCGTTGATGGGCACACGCGAGAACGCACCGTCTCGCTCGGCGGCATTCGAGGCTTCACGGAAGGGGGCAACTGGATATTTCCTTTGACAGGTGTTGACCGCAATGGTTGGGAAGCTTCCAAACACAAAACACAAAAACACAAATCCTAAAAAAATCCCGAGATAGCGGTTGGCCCAAAGTTTGAAAAAGTGTTTGCTCGGAACATCTCCCTCGGAATATCCACCCTCGGAAAAATCTTCTTCGGAAAAATCGGAACTCCGTCGCTTGGACTGGACCGACTGGTCGCATTGCGACGGCTCTGTTGTGTAAGACCTCGTCAGTGGGATGGCCTGGCAGCCACCAGCAGGCTATGTTCTTGGTGAAGAGCCTATATGGAAAACCACAGCCTTTGCTGACCTTTTCCTGGATGACTTGCTCGAGCCGAGTGTGCAGTCCGGCGCTTGCCTTGCCGCCACCGCTAGGATCCTGCAAAAGTGTTTGGGTGGCATTCGTCGCCAGTGCGACAAGGACTTTGTGCATTCCATCATGAACCTTGATAGACTGCTTGAGGGTCTGGTGGACTTGGTCCGCGTCCTTCCGAGACATGCTCGGAACGAGGGACAGCTTCTGGATTTCGTTCAGATGGTCAAGTCGCGCATGGTTTCTCTGAGAATTGGTGAGTTCGCGCTGCTGCCCGGTGGGTGGGGAGAGGGCGATAGCTGTCGAACTGTCCTTTACCTTGTGGAGCGTAAACAGTCAGGTTTCACCTTTGCTGTGTGCAACTCATGCAGCGACGGCATGGAGTATCACCCGTTCTCGTGCGAGGAGCCGCCCCATACGAAGTTCAAACTGTTGCTGGTGATTGAAGACGTACCGGCCACCCGCCTGTTGGACACAGCGTTTTGGTTTTTCCTCTTTCGGCTTCAGGTTGTCTTCTCTTGTCGCGTGTGGTCGTCTCCGTAACATAATCATCTCACAGGTGTTCCCGACCGCTGGTGACAGCGACAAAAAAGAGTTATATGAGTCTTTGCTCCCATTCCTCCCTTCGAAAGCCCTTGTTGACATAAATAATGATAATGCTGCTGCCCCATCCCCAGTGGGTGAATGGCGTGCCGCACCTCTGGGTGGGGACGCATCGATGATCCATGCCTGTACGGAAGTCCTTCTCTTTGTCCTCAAACGGACTGAAGTCTCCTCGAGACTTTGGTACAACTTGTTTCTCTTTATCCGCTGGGAGGTTTGCACGTTTTTGCTTCGGGATCTCGCTGCCGCAATTGCACGCGGGCCTCTTTCCGAAACCGTCCTCTCCATGGCCCGCATTGCATCCCGCAGCCTGGCCGCAGATTCGGGACAAGCTGCACTGCCGAATTCCGCAGCGCCTGATAGTGATTCTGGGATCACCTCCGCGCAGCTGCGAGGCATCAACTCAGTTGTGAATTTGCTTGAGCGATTGCTGCAGGTTGGTTGCTCATGCACATGCGCACAGCACCCATTGCACGCAAATGTGCACGCACGCACAGCGCACCACAGCACACAAACACACCTTTTCACGCCCAGCACACGCTCTCTCAAACGCGCACGCCTGCTGAGACAACACAACCACGGTGGGGGGCTTGTCACACGTGGGTGTGGGTGTGTGTGGGTGTGGATGCTGCTTATTTGGTGGCGCCACTGCACAGCACATGTTTCACAACAGCTTCCGCAGCAACAAAAGCCACCAGTGGACGAGTTTGAAAAGCTCCTGGACACCGTCTCGCACAACAAGGCGCCGCTGTCTGTCGAGTGTGACCACCATGCTTTCCCGCTGTTTGACGGGTTCCTACCTGCATCGTCTGTGGAGCCACTGGCCGGTCCGTGTGACTTGCCGCCGCTGTTTCGCCCGGTGGAGCTCACCAAGCTTCCGGCGGTCGCTGGCACACTGGGCGAGGTGCGACTGCGATGGTCTGTTTGGGTGTGACTGGTGGGTTAATTTGTGGCTGTCAAGTGAGGTCGTGTGCCTTTGCGTTTCCTCCAGGATTTTCCTGGGTCCTATTGGGAGGCAACTCCTCGTGCACACAACACGGGCAAAAGCAGGGAGGAGGCTAAAGGCTTAGGCAGAGGGCCAACCGCAGCACCAGGAAGGTACCAATCACGTGCCGGGCAACATTTGGTTGGTTTGCAAGAGGTAACCAGGTCTCGGCAGGTAACCCAAGCCTTGCGTCACACAGACCACGTCGCCACGCTGCTGTCATACCAGAGCAATCACATTCCGCACTCCGCCTTCCTCGTATCGTCACTACTGGAGCATTTGTTTGTGCACGTCGTGCCTACTCCTCTGCCCCTGGGGCACCCCAACCGCAACGCTTGTCTCTGGCAGCAGCCGATGAGGTGAGTCCTCCCGTTGCCTGCCAACAGATGAGGTGAGTCCTCCCGTTGCCTGCCAACAGATGAGGTGAGTCCTCCCGTTGCCTGCCAACAGATGAGGTGAGTCCTCCCGTTGCCTGCGAGCAGCACTCAGGGCCATGGTGCGCTTGGCAGTATTCACAGGGTATCTATCGTGGTATGTCCCGGCTCACTCAGCGCCAGGTACGAGACGCAGCGTGATGTGCTCTTCCTCCTCCGTCTGCTCACCCGCCACCTCACCGCCTCCTACCTCTCCCTCGCCCCAACCGTCGCCTCAGACGCCCCGCGCGTGATCGTGATGGCCGCCATCGCTGTGATCGCGGACAGTGTGATGCGGGTGGTAGCCAGCGACGTCCCGTCGGTGCTGTGCCTGCACTATGCAGGAAGAGCTCCTAAGAGTGTCCGGTGGGACGGCAAGCCGTATGGAATCGACGCGGCGCGCATCGCGAGCGTGTGCTCGACCGCACAGGTAGCGCACGTCGCCTCTCAGGTTCTCTCGCTGCAGCGATCATGGGAGGTGGTGGAGAGTGTGCTGGAGTGCGGGATATAACATCAGTTTGGGCTGTGCATTTCTCGAGAACGTCCCGTTTGAGTCGTTTTTTCAGCCTAGTGTCTAACCGTCATGATGTGTGTCCGTCTGTGGCCACTGCGCTAGGGTTGATGAGAGTCAGGACGGACAGTTGGTAGACTGCGTGATGTGTCACCGTCGAGCGGAGATGATGGACTTACCGGCTGCTTCTCAGCCTCGAGTCGGGAAGAAGATGCCCAATCAAAAACGGTTGACAATTCGGTGGTGGGTTCGTTGGTGGCGGTGGGTTCGGAGGAGGTGGTGGTGGTTTCGGTGGTGGTGGCGAGGTGGTGGATTGGTGGTGGCGGTTTTCGATCTTCGCTGAGTTTCTCTCGAGACAGTCCAATGGATTGATGAAAGACTGTTGCAGGTGTTCTGCCCGAGTCTGTCAGCGCTTCGACTGAGGGTCTTGGACTATCTCTATGCGCAGAGAGCCGCTGTACCAGATAACCGCTTGGTGTTCTCCTTCGCGAATGGGATGCGGCTCGGACCCGAGGGAGACCTGCTGCAGCAGTTGTGTTGGGCAATCGGGTTCCCAGTGCAAGACGAGCCGGTCAGTGCATGACAGCTTTTGCAGAACGGAGACGGGGAGGGGGGGTGTACAGTGATTGTGAGAGCGAGCGAGCAACAGAGGGGGGGGTGTGAGGTGTGTGTGAGAGAGAGAGCGAGCGAGAGAGTATTCCAACACCCTGAGCAGTTGCGTAGCACCCGCAGAACCACGGTAGAAGGGATCCCGAGCAAAGCCGCGGAACTCAGCACAAAACCAGTGGCAACCTGGGAAGAACACCAAATGGCGCAATCAAGTTCAACCTCAACACACACACACACACACACACACACACACACACCAACACACACACACACACACGCCATCTCGCGCACCCGCCGCAATGCGACCTTCAACTCCTCTGCTTCTCCGTTGGCAGTGCTGACCGCGTTTCGCGCAGCTTCCGCAGCCGGACCACCTTGCTCGCCTCATAACCGGGGCGCGCCCCGAAGTGCTCGAGAGTTATCCCGAATTTGAGTATCTCCGCGATATTGTATTCGCGTTAAACTTCATGCTGAGAGGGTACTCAGACCCGGCCCTTCCTCCTGTCGGGAGGTGGAGCTTCGTCGACGCGAGACTGACTTGGGCGGCGGTGCGAGAGTTTCCAGTGTTGCTGCTGTCGTTGTTGTGCGTCGGGCGTCCTGCGTTTGTGCTGTCACTGCTCGTTGGTCTGCTGATTGGTTGCTGCCGTGAGTTTTGTCGACGCCAGAGAGAGTTTCCCATGTTGGTGGTGTTTGGTGGTATTGGTGTTGATGTTGGTGTTGGCGGTGGTGGTGTTGTTTTTTTTGTTGTTGTTTGACGAGAGCACAGCAGAAAACTGACCAATGCCCAATGCGCAGGAGGGTGGTGGATACACTGTGAGAGCGTTTGGGCAAGTGTTGGTGGCTACGGCGCCCACTGTGCGTTCTGTAGGTGGGGCCGATGCGAGCAGGTATGTTGAACAATGACGCACATCCGCGGCTTGCTTTGCTCTCATCATCCATGATCGAGACCCGGGGCCCGGTGAATTGGTGAAAGCCAGAGCGACAGAGGCGGAGAGAAAGAGGGATCTTGGGGTGTCGTGGCGTGTGAGGGTGTGCGGCAATTGCAGCGGCTTCACTTGGATCCTTCGTGTGATTTTTCTCAGTTCTGCGCTAGCGAGCTGAGTGCAAAACGTTGTTATGAGTAGACCTTTTCATGGAGTCCTCACGCTATTGGAGACCGATCCTTTGTCATTCGAGACGAGGGGCCTGTGAGCTCGAAGCGGTGACGGACTTCCGCCCACAGCATACTGTCCTCAAGGATCGGGATATTCGGAGATCCATTGGGAGTTGGTTGTGAGATCACGCACTCACCGCGCTCCTCGGCAGTTGGGTGGGCAAGCCGGTTGAGGACGAGGAAGACGTGCTGCACATCCCGACACCCAGCCTGCCCTCCTTCTGCTCTCGGCTCCGCCCGGCGGACAGCGAGCTGCTCCTTTCATTTTTGACGGCCCCGTATGTGCGGGTCCCGCTGGTCCTCGACCTTTTCGCCTGTCAGCGACTGGTGCCGGCGCTTGGAGTGCCGGCGGTGCAGGGGCTGGTAGATGCGGTGCGTGTCTCCCTGAGCCTGGGATGGGACAAGGATGTTTTCAGGACAGTTTTTGTACCGTGAAGTCATCGAGAAGGACAGTTGTCACTGAGCCTGAGAGCGGTGGAAGGATGGGACGCAAGGACGTTCTCAGGAAGGACAATTGCACAGGGGAGTGAACAGGAAGGACAATTGCACAGGGGAGTGAACAGGAAGGACAGTTTTTGTCCCGGAAAGTTATCAGGAAGGACCGTGGCATCAGCACGTCTCCCGGGAAGGACTGTTGCAGGGGGTCGGACACGACCAACATTCGGCCGC
>QUTJ01031474.1:0-12007 GCA_003573635.1 Goniomonas avonlea | reverse complement strand
CTCTCGAGAGACATAAATCGGCATCTAACGGCGTCGCAGCGCGGCTCTTCAAGTACTTCGAGTTCCAGGAGCGCATGAACGTCCTCAACAAGACACTGCGCAGCGCTGCCAGCGACCTCTGGCACTTCCTGCTCATGTTCTTCCTGGTGCTTTCGCTCTTCACTCTCATGGCTCAGTTCGTGTTCGGCCCTCACCTGGTGGCGTTCAGCACCCACGGCCGTGCGTTCCAGGCGGTTGCTGAGGTGCTGCTCGGCCAGTTTAACTTCAAGCTGTTGGCGGAGGTGTGTTCGCATGTCTGCCTTCCGCTCTTGCTCTTCCGCCTCTCTCTTTCTCTCTCTCCTCGCTCTCTCCCTCCCTCTCTCTCCTCTCTCTCCCTCCCTCCGAGTCCCCCTCTCTCTCTCCGCCCTCCCGCTCTCTCTTTCTCCCCCCTCCTCTCCCTCTTTCTCCCCCCTCCCTCAGGAAAAACCAGATCGGCAATATCACGTGATATATATTGGACCGTGCACACTTGCACGTGATATTACGAAGACTAATTTTAATTTTTATCACGTGATGTGCATAGGTTAACAGCGCGTCCTGAGGGGATTATGGGCGATATCACCGAGGCCGAGGCTCCGAGCCGAGGCTGAGGTGTTATCTCGCCCATAATGCCCGAGGGGAGACCCTGTTAAGCCCGCCCCTGAGTTGATTACACAAAACTAGCCGAATTGGCGCCGATCCAGTTAACAAAATATCCCGCCAAAAAAGAATCCCGTTTGTGGCGATTTTCTGATATACTGTGTGATATTACGTGATATGTTGCATGATATTGCGTGATATCTTGCACACATATAGTGTGATATCACGTGACGTGATATCACGTGTTTGTTCCAAGGAACAGATGGTGCCCGAGCTCGTGTCGCTTGACACGTCCTTGACTGGGAAGGTGTATGGCAGTCACTTTGACTAGCCTTGATGTCTGGCTGCGCCGCTTGAGCCTTGAACATGCTGCGATTGCGCTGCGTGCCCTGTTCTCTCTCTCAATGAGATGGTTTCTTCTCCTCCTTCTTCTTCTTCCCTGTCTCTCTCTGTCTCTCTGTCTCTCTCTCTGTCTGTCTCTCTCTCTCTCTCTCTGTCTCTCTCTCTCTCTGGCTCACTCCCCCCTCCCTCAATCCCTCCCTATCTCCTCTTGCTCGTGCCGTCGCCACTGGAATCATGCAGATTAATGAGAATGCAAGCTCGATTGAGTAGCGACAGATGCAGCCGTCATTCCAGAACTGCATCCCGTGTATTACCCGGTGACTTGCCGATGAGCTCGAGAGCTTGGTTTTGGTCTCGATGAGCTCGAGAGCTCGAGCTTGGTTTTCGAGAATTGCACGTTAACGGCCTCTCCATTCAGACCAGACCCCTGAAATATCAGGGCTGGACTGATCTAGACCAGGGACTTTTAGAGTTTCAGTCGAGCAGCCATGCCTAGATCCCCAGAGGTTGGCCATTGCCAAGTTGATCCCTCAACGTTAGTGCATATTAATTTAAAGGGGTCTTGGGAGCCGCTGACTGTCCGTCCGTCCGCGTCCGTCCGTCCGTCCGCGTCCGTCCGTCCGTCCGTCCGCGTCCGTCCGTCCGTCCGAGTACGCGAGGGGCCATGCCAGAAGCGCTCCCTATCAAATGTTCGCGTTATCAATTAGTAGTATAAACTTGAATTGGAAATAAAACCACTATTGTCACCACTACTATAAAAACCACTATTGTCACGCGTGTCATAAACCAGGCCCGCGCCGTTCAGCTGAGGCTATCGGATTCCATGGGATGACCTCGGGCCTTTGTTTATCTGTGGAATTGCTGCCTTCAGATTCAGGAGATCGAAACTAGAGCCGCACAGGCTCCAGACTTGTAACGATTTTGGAAATAGTGAGCTGAAAGCTGAAAGAAGAAGACAAGGCAAAACAAACAAAGAAACCAATCAGTCCCAATTGTATGTTGGCATCATTCCCCGGTGGTTTTTACCGAGTGATGAGATTGAGAGTCTCATTTTACTCTCGAATCACACTGGGATAAGAAACCCTGTGGTGCATGTGCCTCAGCACAGAAGCTCGTCGTTGGCGGCGACTTGCCCCTTGCAGCGGGCGAACGCGGCCGTCAGGCCTGCGAGATAGGTCTTGGGCTCCACGCCCTCTGGCTGAGGAAGATTACCACGGATGGTCTCGCAGACAGCCTGCGACAGACATCAGCAGATCGAATAAGATTTTGTGACGCGACCGCGCTGGAGGACAACGGCAACCACAATACATCATTGAACGGCCACACTACGGCCACCAATTGCACGGTCATGGGCAAATTTTGTGATGTCGCGACTCAGTGAGACCTCCCTTGAGGCCACACTATGGCCATCGATTGCATGGTAATTGGGCATAATTTGTGATGTCGCACCTCGGTGAGACCTCCCTTAGTGAACATTCCTCCGATGTACTTGTCGAAATCACCCTTCTCCTCGGTCCACAAAATTTCATCCGAGTTAGCACGAGCCCACTCCAGCACGTCCTTCAGGCATGCAAGAGGTGTCTGTCGGGGTATTAAACGCTGTCAATTCTGACAAACGAGCAGGAGACGTTTAGAAATTGGAAGACTCACCGAGCTGTTGTTGGAGACAAACTTGGCCGCCTGATCAAAGTCAAGATCATCACCACGCTGCCTCAGGGCCACTCGTGCCGCGGGCGAGCAAATAAGGCAGGACAACATGTGAACTGTTCGTGCTGTGAGCTCGCGATTGACCAGTGACGCACGAACCCTGTTCCTCTTCGGCGATGAAGGGGAAAATGGTGTACCCCATTTCTTTGAACGCCTCAGTGGTGACCGGATGATCATGAGGGCACATCGTCACAATTCCCTTGCGCGCAATGATCAGATCGTGACCACACGCCTGCGAAATGTTATCGGACAAGACTTATTACCGACAACGCACCATCGCACGGATCACGTTGGTGCATCCGGTAATCGCATGGAGAGCCTTGAAGGACATTCCTGTTGATGATGATTCAGTACATATTTTTATTTCGGTTCTCCTCTCACCCGTTGTCAGCACCACGATGAGACCATCCTTGGGAAAGTCAAGACCCTTGAGCTCGACGAGCTCCTGTGCCCTGACACCGATGAATACCAACTTCGCCCCGCGAAGAGCCTCAGCACAATCAGTTGTCGACTGAGCCGTGAATCCGATCTTCTCGATGGCCTGCACAGTTTCTTTTAAGAAAGGGCCTATGCGCTGACACAATTCTCACCGCGCGCGTCGACTCCGAGCCACGAATGGCGATGGAGATGCGCTCCTTCGGAAACCCAGCTTCATGCATCTGTTCTGCAACAAGACGGCCCATGTTCCCACCGCCAATAATGGCGATGCGGCGGTCCGCGCCAAGAAATTCCATAGTCACTGGCAAAGGCATTGTTGCTGGCGATGCCGATGGCTGGGTTTCGAATCACGGTAGCAATATACTCTAGCTGTTCAATAATCTGCTGTTATCTATCATATTTTTCCGTCCGTCCCCTTACGCGTCGTTTTGTTTTCGGGGCGAAGCCTCCGCTCTCTCTCGCATCCACAACAAGGGAGCTCCACTCCATCACCAGCGAGCCCACCTTTCCGACAGGAGAGGCCCCCCCTTCACCCATGGTGTGCGCCCAGAAGTTTTGCCTTGAGACTCACCCAATCGAAGCCAAAAAAGAGCAACTTGATCTCGTCTGTGGCGAACTTCAGCATTCAGTACAACCTGGCCAGTGCAAGCATTGCACTCTCATTTATGAAACAGGTCCAGTTCAACTTTGGTCGAATATTCATATCTGACTTGTTTCAGACGATGAAAGAGCCGGCCTGGGTTGAATATGCAATGCTGGGAATGGTAAACACATCGTGCCTGGTGTCCTGACGCTGCTCAAACTTGTTTGTTAGGTCTTTGCAGGAGCCATGTCTGGCATGATGTTCATGGGATATCTTGGGGATTTGCTTGGCCGCAGGCGTGCCATGATCGTCACCCTTGGGTTCACCGTGTTCGGCTCGGCCGGCTCAGCCCTCCTCTCCTGGGGAACTGATGAGATGGTTTACGCTATTGTTTGTGCTTGTCGATTCCTACTGGGGGTAGGCGTAGGCGGCAAGTTCCCGTTGAGCGCTGTCACGTCGGCAGAGGGCGCCTCAGTCGGTGAAAACTCATCATCTCGAGTCGTGCGTTTGTTTCCTTCCCACTTACTTCGCTACCGGTAACCCGTCCTTCAGGGTTGGGCCTTTTTCTGGCAAACACCGGGAGCAAGTAAACAGTAACCTGTGGTTATTGTTAATGACTCACCCGTTCTACCAGTGGCACCTTACCTTGTGGCCATGGCTCTGTCGCAGCTGCCCGTGGTCGATTGGAGTGTGAGCCTCGCGTTCCGCTTGCTGCTTGGCCTGGGTGCGATTCCAGCGATGATTGTGCTTCAAGCCGAGTTGAGGGCCGAGGATAGCCAAGAGTTCCAGGTACGTTCCAAGCCTTTGTCACTCCGAAAATGTAACCAGGCACGCAGAAAAAGCGAGTGCGCAATCCCCTGCAAGATGCCGTCCACCACGCGCAGTATTGGAAAGCCTTGGTGGGCACTGGTGGCACGTGGTTCCTTTACGATATCTCGTGAGTCAGACTTTGTTTGTTGACGAATCAAGGGACGGGGATCGGAGGGGGCAGGACAGAGGTGGGGTCAGACAGCCAACAAACGGACAGAGAGGGAGGGAGAGTGTGTGATCTGTAGATGGCCACCTATCGATTATCAGGGGTCGGAACATTTCTGACGGACTTTGCCCGCAGATACTACGGCACTGCAATTTTCACTCCTCAGATCCTTGAGAGCATCTTCGGAGACACTGACAGGTGCCTTTTTGTCCTGCCTTTTTTGACCGACACAGTCCTCTCCACTTGCGCGTCTGCTGTGCGGGGATATGGACACAGACAGAGGGGACAGAGAGAGGCAAGGGAGACACGGGCACAGAGAGAGACACAGGTCTATTTTGGCCTGGCTGCTGTCAAACTCAGGCCATGCACTCAAATGCATGTTGGCGTCACTGTTCAATGCATGTTGGCGTCACTCCATGTTTATCTCCTGTCAAAGTCGTTATCCAATAGGCAGTGGTTGCGTGACTGTCCAGCACGGCCACCTCAGCTCCTGTCTCAGACACTCAACAGCATGTCGGCACAGTCGACTGCCATGGTTGTGACGGCTGCTGCCATCGCATACACTCCACAGCATCTTCGCACAGTCCCCGGTTGTGACAGCCGTCACAAATCCCGCCAAACTCTTCTCTGTCATACTCACCATCACACGCTCGCACACTCAACAGCATGATGGCACAGTCCTGGCAGGCCGTCGCCACCGTGCCATCCCCTGTCACACTCACCATCACAAGCTCACACGCTCAACAGCATGTTCGCGCAGTCCTGGCAGGCGGTGGTTGTCACTGCTGTCGGCATGCCGTCCGCTATCTCTGCCATCTTGCTTCTAGCTCCCAAGAGCAGAGGCAAGTGGTACGTGGTCGGAGGGTGCAAGTTCCTCGACTTTTGGTGCGTCAACACGTCCTTGTTGCTCTCCACCCTGTCCAAGCACGTGTCATAGTGAAGTCACTCGAACCGCACTAGTCAAGTCGCTGGCATGCGATTCATGGTTTTGTTGTCGGCGTTGCCAGCGGTGAGTTGGCTCTCCTATTGGGTGTACTACTCACGATCTCGGTCGCGGCCACCAGTCAAGTCTTGTCTCTCTCTGCGGTGACCGCACCATTTTCATCGTATCTCTCACCTTACGTCCTTTCTCTGATCTACTGGGCAGGGGTTTCATCTTCATTGCTGTCGCCTTTGGCTCCATGGCTGTGGCATACACGCTGGATCCGACTGGGTCAAAGTGGCTCAAATTTTGCCTGTTTTTGGTGGTGATGTTTTCCATCAATTGGGGTCCGAACATCGCTACTTTTGTGCTGCCGACGTCCGTTTTCCCTGTCGAAGTCAGGTAGACTTGCCCCTCCGACCGATGTTTTCCTGCTGGTGTCAGGAACGTATTTCTGTTGCTATCGACTTGGAGTGTGCGTGACATGACCTTGACAGGAGCACATTGCGTGACATGACCTTGACCGGAGTACAGTGCGTGGCATGACCTTGACAGGGGACAATGCGTGACATGGCCCTGACAGAGCACAGTGCGTGACGTGACCTTGACATGACCTTGACAGGAGCACATTTGCGGGTCTCTCAGCGGCCAGCGCCAAGCTTGGAGCAGTCGCTGGGACCTTCATGTACAAGCCGATTTCTACAGCCTACGGCGTATCAACAGTGCTTTGGATGCAGGTGTGAGACCCCGCTCTCTGTCACTCTTTCTCTCTCGGTCGTCTATTCGCTCTCTCCTCATGGTTGGAATACCCCCCCTCTCTCTGTGTGTCTCCTCTCTGAGTTGACACCCCCTTGTCAGGTTGGCCTGTCCCTGCTGGGCTTGTTCGCTCCGCCGTCATGCATCAGTTGACGACACCACCCGCCTCCCCGTCTCTAACACCCCCCCCTTCTTTTTTTGCTTTCTCTCTCTCTCTCTCTCACACACACACACACACACACACACACACACACACACACCCTCTCTTTCTTTTTCTCCCTCTCTCTCTTCCCAGTTCGTCAAATGACGACCCTTTCGCGTCAATGACACCCCTGTTAGGTTGTGTCTGTCCCTGCTGGGCTGTGTTGGCCCTTTCGCTCCCCGTTTCTCACACTCGACTCTCTCCCCCCACCCCTCCCCGCGCGCTCTCTCCCCCCCCGCTCGCAACCAGTTCGTCAAATGGCACCCCCTTCTCAGGTTGGTCTGACCCTGCTGGGCTGTATCGCTTCCTGCCATGCATCGGCAACGACATCAGCCTCCCCGTCTCTCACACTCCACTCTCTCTCACTCTCCCTTCACGACGATTGGCGCTCCCTCCTCAGGTTGGCCTGTCCCTTCTGGGCTGTGCCGTGACCCTTTCGCTCCCCGTCACACTCCACTCTCCCCGCTCTCAACCAGTTTGTCGAATGACACCCCCTCCTCAGGTTGGCCTGTCCCTGCTGGGCTGTGTCGTGACGCTCTTGTTCATTGACGACGACACCAAGGACAAGGACGACGCCCCTGCGGGTTGGCTCACGGATGACATTGACAAGCGTCAACCGCTGATTGACTCGGTCAACGCGACCTGGGAGGAGGCGCGTTAGGGTCTTGCTCTCGCTCGCTCGCTCGATCTCTCTGCAGCCTCGGGGTGTCACCGTGTTCGGTCTTTGTCGAGAACGGGTTCGGTTCCTCGCTGGTTCTCGAGGCATTCCAGCCGTGGGAGGGCACACTGGGCACTTGTATGTCGTGGGGAGAACGGTGACAATTCTGTCGTCGAGGCATTTCTGGCGTTGGGCTGGGAAGCTGCGGCCTGGATCACCGTGGCTGCAAAGGCTAGTTGGCTCATTGCTGTGTCATCACGGCATGCCTCCACGCGCCAACAGCATTTGTGTCACCCACAGCCTTGCTGCTGTCGAGGCAAGCGTTGCCGTTGACGCACATCTCGGCGGCTTGGAGAGGATGCCAGTCCTCACTCCCGTCGTGTCGGCTCACGGTTACACTTCCTCGTTGGTTCACGAGGCGTTGTGGTCGCGGGGGGCGGGGGGGGCACACGGGGCAGGGTCGCGCTTCCTCGTTGGTTCGCATGTCCTCGGTCACCGTGTCGTTGTGCCGGCTCACGGCTACACTGCTGGTTCTCGAGGCATTCTGGCCGTAGGAAGTTACACTGAGGACGGTTGCGATTCCTGTTGGCTGGGCAGTTGCGTGTCCTGGATCACCGTCCCGGACTTTGTGGCCGTAGGAGGGTACACGGGGCAGGCAGTTGCGTGTCCTGGATGGCTCGCTGGAGAACAGTCACACTTCCTCGTTGGTGTTCGGGGCATTCTGCGTGGGAGGGCACTGGACAGTTGCGCGTCCTGGGCGAGTGCGTGGGAGGGCACTGGACAGGCGCGCGTCCTGGGCGAGTGCCTGGGAGGGCACTGGACAGGCGCGCGTCCTGGGCGAGAACGGTTGTTGGTTCTCGAGGCGTACTGAGTGGCCAGGCACACTGGGCAGTGCGTGTCCTGCGCCACTCTCAGGGTCATTGCCGCGACGGACGAGCAGCCAGAAACCATTCCTCGTTGGTTCCGCGCTTGTTCATCATTCTATCACGCATATACGGATCACGATATTATATTCGATAACACTACGTTGGTCTCGGAGACTGAGTCGGAGCCTGGTCGTTACTCGCAAATACATACTCCTTGGTTTGCTAGAGCAACGCTGCTGCCCATTTAGAGCAATCCTCCTGCTGACACTCCACGGCCAGTTGCTGTTTCGGATGGGAACCGCGTTCAATATCAACATGCTGTTTGCTGCAATCTAGGTCCGATCTAAATCCGGTCGAGGACGACAGGATTCTTTGACATGGCGATTAAAATTTATTTATTTATTTATTGACGGTCAAAACTCAGACGAGGATCTGGTCTGAATTTGATAGCAGAAACAGCATCCCAGCCAAAATTGGTGCCGAAAATTAGGTGGCTCTCGAGACGCCCAAGAGTTCGGCTGCAGTAGTCAATGTTTTGATGCTCCGGATAGATCTGAGCCAGATTCGCCAGCTCAGCAAACCCGAGCCAGGTACTCGCCGTCTCCACAACCACCCTATTGGCGCTTACCAACTCTAGAGTTGCTCTGAGTGTCACGTGCCGCGCAATCGGCTCTCTGTCTCTGTCTGTCTCTGTCTCTGTCTCTCTGTCTCTGTCCCTGTCCCTGTCTCTGTCTCTCGCAAGCCAGGAACCCCGTCTCCACAACAACCCTATTGGCGCTCGGGCATATAGGACCCAACTCTAGAGTTGCTCGTGTGATCATCACGCCCCCCGCGCTCACAAGCCAAACCGGCCCGTGGCACACTAATTTTCGCCTTTGAAGAGGTCGAAAGCGACAGCGTAACGTGCGTCGCATCACAACCACGATTAACAGGCTCGTGCTTGAGGGCGAGCGCCCGGCGAGCTCGGCAAGCAGCATGCCAATGGCGTCACTCTGTTCCCAATTTTCGCCTTTGGAGATGTTGAAAGTGACAACGTAACGTGCGTCGCATCACAGCCACGAGTCGCCAGCAACAGGCTTGTGCTTGAGGGCGAGCGCGCGGTGTGCGAGCTCGGCAAACAGCATGTCCATGGCGTCGCCCTGCTCTGGAGGGTGCTGGTAGCTCAGCGCCTTCCAGTGCTTGCGCAGCGCTTTCTGGAGATCGGGTCACGTCTGTATGTCGTGTGCGAGGGTGGGTGGTGAGGTGTGTGTGTGTGTGTGTGTGTGTGTGCGTGTGTGTGTGTGTGTGTGTGTGTGGGTGTGTGTTTGCA
The DNA here is from genome assembly GCA_003573635.1 of Goniomonas avonlea. Classification (NCBI taxonomy): domain Eukaryota; class Cryptophyceae; order Goniomonadida; family Goniomonadaceae; genus Goniomonas; species Goniomonas avonlea. The sequence continues at coordinate 2,630 of QUTJ01031474.1, read as the reverse complement.
GTAGAGGGTGGAGGGCGGGTGGAGGAGGGACTAACCTGTTTGGCCTCGACTGCCTTGGCGTCTATCTTGCGTATGAGCTTGTCAACGTCATCCAGCTGCGCCTCCGTTATCTTCACGGTGAAACCGCGATAGTTGACCTCGGACTCATACGGCAGCTCGACGTGATCTGCAACGATCACGGGGATGCAGCCTAGCAGCGCAGACTCGAAGAATCTCACACTCCAGAGCTCCCAGCCAGGCGGGGTGAGGCAGAACACACTGCGAGTGTCTCAGCGGCTGCCTTCAATCAGCAGTCTTGCTCAAGTGTGTCTACTCGTGTGCGCGTGAGCTCGTGAGTGTATGCATGTGCTCGTGTGTGTACGCATCAATCACCACGTCGAGCCCATACAAACAACAGAGAGAGAGAGAGCGATTATTCAAGCATCCTAGGAAGTGCTTAGCAGCCACAGATCGTAGATCTGCCGAGGAGCAGAGAGGGAGAGGGAGAGAGGGAGGAGGAGAGAGGGAGGAGGAGAGAGGGAGGAGGAGAGAGGGAGAGAGGGAGAGAGGGAGAGAGTGCGAGTGCCAGAGTGTGTGTGTGTGTGAGAGAGAGAGAGAGCAAAAACCGCACACAGTCCCAGTACCTCTTGCGCATCTCCTCGTGGTAATCTTTCCCCTCAACTGGCCGGCTCGACACCAAAAACCCTTCAGTTTTCGAGTACCTTGCAAGCAGTCGCTGCCTCACACCGCGGCTGTAGTCTGGACATTGTGTGAGATATGGGTCCGGCCCTACACTACGGCAAGCTCACACCAGCATCCCCAACGCCAACTGTCGCAGTCCGTTGCAGCAACTGTTGTGCTCTTTCAAAACGGCAGCGCACAGTGTGTGGGGGGGGGGCGTGAGTGGTCCACACAGTCTTGTGCGCTCTCGGCAGATGGTATGGAGACGACTGCTATTGAGTGTCTCGGACTACTATGGTGAGGTCTCCTAAGTTCTGAGACGACAGGTTTCAAGTTTAGGACGACTATGGTCTGAGACGACGTGTTTCAAGTATTGTCGCTCGATACCAATCCTTGGAATGTCTTGATGATTGACGTCGAGTCTAAAACGGCATGTCCAGAGATTAGATCTAGGACTTGGGCACTTACTCGCAGCGTAGTCGCCGCCCTCAAGGGTGCCGCGGAAGTGAACAAGGAGCTTGCGAGCGCCCGACGACCCCGCACCGCCCCGGGCGTCACGGGAAATGTGCGGGGGGGTCACCATAGGAGGAATGGCGATGTCTTTGTGTGTCTGCGACGGCGTCAGCAATGGCGTCGGTGCTGGTGGTGTTGGTGTTGGTGTTGGTGTGTTAGTGGGTGGTGGCAGTGCTGGAAGTGGTGCTGGCAGCATAGTCCCCGCCCTCAAAGGGTGCCGCGGAAGTGAACACAGAGTTTACAGCCCATCGGAGGAATGGCGATGTCTTTGTGGCTGCGACGGCGTCAGCAACGGTCCACACAGAGCAAGAGGGAGAGGGAGAGGGAGAGGGAGAGGGAGAGGGAGGGAGAGGGAGACAGAGAGGGGGTGAGACAGACAGACAAACAGACAGGCTCGGGGCAAACTCTTGGGAGCGTTACCGCTGCTGTTGCTGCTGGCGGTGTTGGTGTTGGTGTGTTAGTGGCGTTTGTTGGTGGCGGCGGCGGGAAGTGATTGAGATACTGGCGCCTGGCTGTGGTGTCGTCTGTGGGGGCTGTGCTTTGGCAATACGGTCAGGGGCTTGTGGTGGCTGTGGTGGTGGTGGTAGTGGGCGTGGCCATGGTTGTGGGACGTAGTGCTGTTGTGGTAGTGATCGTGGTCGATGACGTGACTTGGGCTGTGCATACCAGCACGTGGCCTTGCAGCCGAGCGGAGGCAGCTTCGAACGAAATGTGAGTGACACGCAGGTTCGGACTTTGTCGAGCATGTGGGTGACACGCAGGTTCACCACCACCACTGCCATCACCGCCACCGACGTCACCACTAACACCACTAACACCACCATTAACACCACCACTAACACCACCAACACCACCACTAAACTCCCTAACGCCACCACTGCTGCTGCCGTCGTCACACCACCGTCACCAGCACCAGCACCAGCACCAGCACCATAATCCTCAAAGTGCCTCATGTGCCAGTCACCTGGAAGCACGGCAGCAGCGTGCGACGGGCAAACTTTGGCGAGCTGCCCATGTGATCGGCAGCGCGGCGAGGGTACCACTCCGGGGGCGACGGAGTTGTGTCCCCCGACGTTACAAGCAGAATGCTGTTGTGCAGAGGGAGGTGCGGCGCCTGTTCTGATGTCAAAACTCTCGCTCGTCACGGTCAGGTTTGGTGTCCGCAACGTTGGTCAAGCTGCGGGCTCAAAACTGCAGTGTCGACGCATTCGCAAATGTGAACCTCCATCTGCCTGCCTGCCTGCCCCTGTCTGTCTGCCTGTCTGTCTGCCTGCTGCCTGCCTGTGGTCGTGCACCTGGCTGCCTGTTTGATGGATGCGCGCATGTAGTGGTGAGAGAGAGCTGTCAGAGTTGTCACAGCGCATAAGGGTGCTGCGGGGGCACAGAACGCACAGCGCCGCAGCATCTACGCACAGCCGCTGCCAGTCTCCATTTCCCAGTCCCTCCCCCCCTCCCAC
>QUTJ01031473.1:0-11989 GCA_003573635.1 Goniomonas avonlea | reverse complement strand
GAGAGAGAGAGAGAGAGAGAGAGAGAGAGAGGAGCCCCCAGCCTGACTCTCCCGTTATGCGAAGCATAACTCCACTACTTTTCTGAGTTAACAGATAAGTAGGGCTCTGGCTCACTCGGAGTCGTGCCCGAAGGCAGAGCTCGTGAACGCTCATCGCCTAGCCTCCAATTGAGAAGGAGACGAGGTTAGATAAGACGATCAAAGGAGTTGGGGTTGGGGTAGTCGCGAGGTTAGGAGGTTTGCGGGCAACCGAAGTTGATTACGCATATTCACAAGTCCTCGGACTGATTGTTGATCGCCGTGGTAAGCTGAAGCCTTGCGCGCTTGGCTTTGCGTTTCCTGCTGCTCTTTCCACTGGAGCTCTGGTGAGAACAGCTTGCGAGGTTGGTGGTGGCGGCGGGGTTGGGTCGTTTAGGATTTGCGCAAATCCTAGAGGTGAAGTCGTTGTGCAAGCGTTGGTTAGCCAGGTTGATGGAGATGCGACGTGAGGCTGGTGACACGTTGGCTTTGGTCTCGATTGCCGTGATCAGTGCGGAGTCCGAGGTGTTGAAACGCTCAGCAGCACGTTCGGCCCGTAGGGTTCTTGATATGTTTTGAAGGAGGACGAAATAGTCGAGGCGCTTCTGGTGCGTCATGAAGTTGAGCAAAGAACCAATGGTGGCGACGAAGTCCGTAGGGTCGGTGGAGAGACGAATGATTCGCGTGACCTGGGAAATAATGATACCGTGGGTCATTTGAGCTGGGGCGTTGGTCGACCCGTGCTGGTACTTGATGACTTCGAAAGGTAGGTTTTTCTTGAAAAACCTTGAGATCAGTGTTCCCGATTCATCGAAGCTGAGAGACAGGTCCATGAAGTTGCCACCCAGTCCTGGTCGGCCTCTCTTGTTGATGGAGGGCGCGGTTGCGACTTCTGCTAGAGGGGTCGTCGAGGTGGATGAAGTGGGAGCAGGGGACGGCGAGCTGTGGACTGGAGCTGGAGCTGAGGATAGGGTCGAAGGGGATGGAGTGGTGGCAGCGTCCAGCAGCTTTTCGTAGTTGGACTGATCCTCGATGTCGAGGAATTTGCCAAGATTGAAGATGCGGATCATGTCGAACAAGTAGCCGGGGTTATTGAAAGACATGTGGTCATCCACGAAACGGTGGTTGTTGTTGCGTCGTCTTGCTTCTTCGAGATCAGCAATTCGATTCGAAGTAATAAGTCTCCATTGAGCCAGGAACTCGTGCATGCCTAAAAGGAGATCGCAACCGTCGACCGAGGTCGAGCTTCCCATAGGTATGCCACAGATTTGTAGCCAAACTTGACTTGCGACCTCGAAATAATTGTGTGTTACTTCGACGGTGAAGCAGCGAACTATGAGCTCAGGGGTCACGTTGATCTCCAACGGGTGGCGAGAAGGCATAGATCTCCAGTTCCAGTGGAGGCCGTCCATGGAGGCGACCAGCAAGGCTGTGGGACCGAGGCGTCTTCTTGCTGAGGCGAAAGTGAGGTTTGCCCAGAACTTGATGGCTGCGATGAGGCCCTCTCGTTCATCGTGCAGTGGGAGAGACGTGTACAGTCGAGTGAAGTCGTCAATGTTGATCGAGGTAATCTTTTCAGGCGCAAGCACTAGAATGTCCGCTGATTCATCGATCGTGAAGTTGAGGCTGACTCCTGTTTGATGGAACAGGTGGTCACAAAGTCGAACACGTTCGTCTCGTATGGCTTTGAGTCCGCCTTGAAGCCATTTGGACAGGCGAGTCGTTGCACAGTAGAGTGATGAGTTGAGGAACCGTAGGGTTGGAGGCTTCTTGTGTGCTTTGACGAGCTGGGTCATGTACGCAATGCACCACTCGGGGGAGTTCGCAACGCGCGGTGAGTCGAGCCGAGGGCGTGAGTCTTGAGGTGAATCACGTGGAGGTTGAGCGTGAGCTGAATTGGCCGTATGAGCAGAACTGGTCACGGTCTTACTTCTCGGTAACGCGGCTGGCTGGCAGACAGGGGGGACTTCGTGAGCAAGCGTGTCACATGGCCCGTTTCCGGTAAGACTCTGGACCCTGATTGGGCGACGAGGCTTGAGCGGTGCGTTGGGAAAGCGGGTAAAGAGTGAGGCCGAAGCACGAGTGCGAAGCATGCTAGGGTCGACCAGGTCGAGCCGATCTTGAACTTCATCGCACTTAAACCACCAGCCAAGGTCATGAACTGCTTCCGTGATGACTTGGGCTGCGGTGTCAGCCTTGAAATCTTGTCGCACGAAGGTGTTGGGCTGGGATATAAGGTCGGCCAGAGTGAGGTCTTCCAATAGCCATTCGCAGACGAACGCGAAATTGTTGGCGGCCTTGTCACACCGGCGAAGTCCCCATAGGTGAGCTGTGCTGTTCATGAACTTGGTGAAGTCCTTTGTGGCCGTGAGAGGAGTGGGGGTGTTGTCGTTGATCTCGGCGTGGTTGAGGACTTCGTTGGACAATTGGGTCAAAGTGCTGCGGAGCTCGTTGACGCAGTCGACCGATCCGAAAGCCGTGACAACCTGCTCGATGAAGCTGTCAAGTTGTTCCTTAACCTTAGCGCGATCAAAGCGTTGACGTTCTCTGTGGCCAAAACCAAAAGCCAGTAGTTCAATGAGGCGATCGGAGAAGGTGGAGCTCAAGTTGAATAAGTTCCCTAAGGTGCGCACGAACTCCCGATCGTGAGTCCAAACGTGGCCTGAAGGGTGTTGGCGGAACTTTCTGTCGATGAGGATGCACGCACAGGGCGCCCCGTCTTCTGGCGAGAGAACAGGGGGCTTCTCCCCGGGAACGGAGGCAGGTTGACGAGGGAGGTCAATGTGCCCTTGCTCGAGGCCGCGAGCTTCTTGAAACTTCAGCAGTTCTTTCGTGAGCAACGATGGAAGTCGAACCTTGAAATCTTTGAGGGTGCGAGGATTCATGCGAGTGGGCTCGAGTTCCCACTTGTGAGAGGCCCGCCATTTGCACTGTAAGAGCGCAAGGTGCGTAGGCTCGAGCAGAGACCAGGTGATCGACACCTTGAAAGCAGTCCGGAGCTTACGGTTGGCGATGGCAAGCATAGGTCCGAGGAGCTCAAGAGCGTCATGAACGAAGGTTAGAGTGACGCGCGCGCTGGCTTGCTTCACTTCTCGTTTTAGCTCGTACTTTAAGAACTTCCGTCGTGCTTTGGCTGTTCTCAGGTTACCGCGTAGACCTGGTGGACGGCGTTGATTGTGGACGAGGTGGTCCCAATCCTCGAGGTTGGGGTCCATCTCCTGGTCGAAGAAGTCGCCAATGTTAAAATCGTCATTGATGAAGTAATTGGCGACGGACGGCGTTGGTCTGTCGGTGAGCTGAAGCGGAAGCTCGAGGGAACCGCACTTCACGCAAGGTTTCCGTCTCTTCTTTGCGCGGAGACTGAACGTTGAGGGTAGTGACGGTTTGACCAGAAGAGCTGGAGGCAGCTGAGAAGATTGTGATCGATCCAAAGACGGAGAGTCGCCGGAAGATTGATCACAAGCATCGACGTTGGTGCCCACAGATCTTGGGTTGAAAAATTCTTCGTGGACGTCTTTGCTGGGGAAGACTGCTGAGGGAGGATATGGTACATTGAACGGAAGGTGGAGACCGTTCGTAGCAGTTCCAGAGGCTGGAGTGCCGTGGGCGGGGTTTGGTTGAGGGATTGAACCAGTGGAAGCTGGTTCTGGGACGAAATGTAGCCCTGAGGGTTCACCGCAGAAGCCACAAACCAATTCGATCTTCTTAGTTCTTCGCATCATTCAGAAAACGTTCAGCGAGGAGTTTGAGAAGTGTGGCGTCCGAAGAGTTGGCTTGCACGTCAGAGGTGGCTGACTCGTTAGCGGAGGGAGGGTTCCACAGGTTCGCTCCTTCGCTCTTCAGAGCCTTTGCGCTGTCGTGGGCGAACCCACGCTTGTGTTCCATGATGGGAGGTGCTTGGTCTGGCGAGCGAGACTCAGCAGCCGGTGCGGGGGCGCTCACCCTTGAGTTGCGTAGCTTGGCCAGAGGTCGCGGGGCATCCCGGTGGCGACCGAGAGAGCCAGTGGGTTTAGTTTCCGCAGCTTCTTGGTCAAAGAACCGGACTTCCTTGCACGCTCGGGAGTTCTTGAGCTTGGGGTTGCGAGGGTCAGCGGGAGAGGCTTGCGAGGGCGAAAGCGATGGCGAAACAATTCGCTGACGCCTTCCGCGAGAGTCTGAACGTTTGGCCTTTCCGATGTCCAAAGGGTTGCAGACTTGGTCGAAATCAACCGCTGATAGTCGAGCCGAGGCTGGTAAGTGATGGTCCGTGGTGGAAGCGGGTGCACCTCCTTCCTCCGGTTCGCCAACGAACTGAAGTCTCTTTCTCGCGTGACGTGCGAGAGCGGGCTTGGGTTGCACCAACGGACTTTCCTTGTCGCTTGAGGCGGAGTGGTCGCCCTGGTCGGAGCTGAGCGACGACTCCTCGGACTCAGAGACATCGACGTCAGTGCGGCGAAAGGTGGCTACACCGTCGTGCAGTTCGTCGCTTCGCAAGTCGTGCTCTTGACGTCCGTGTTCTCTGAACGTGCTGGCGAAGCTCGGGTGGTAGAGTTGGCAGCTCACGAAGGCCTTTTGAGCGGTGACAGCTGGAAACGGGAAGTAGGGGCTGACACGAGCTGCTTGACGAGCGATCTTGTAGTTTCGGAGGCGGTCTTGTGCCGATTGTCCGATCCACCATCTGGCGCGAGACTTCGACGGGGAGTGCATTGCATGATGATCGTGCATTGCGAACAAGACATCCTCGATTCCTCTGGTGTAGTCGACGATCTTCCAGGCGTTGCAGCCTGGATACCAAGTTTCGCCGAACTTCCTTGCGTTAACACAGCGAGCTTGCAGGTGGTGAGGTTCGGTACGAACAACCTGCATCACTTGGCACTTCTGTCGCATACCGTCGGCGAAGAAACAACCGCAGAAAGGCAGCCTTGAAAGAACCGGATCCCCTGCGATGGCGGTCTCGATCTCGGCGATCCTTGTGTAGCAGGCGTTGGTATACCTCTGCAGGGCGGGCTTGCGATTCGAAGGCAGGCCGCCGCGGAGTTTGAAGATCGCATTCTGATCATCGCGAACTTGTCGCGAGTCGGCGCCGTGCTTCGCAATTTTGTCTCGCATTTCTTTTGTCCTACAAAGCAGGATCGACATCCAAACGATCACCCCGGTCGGCTCCTTGCTCCCAAGTGTCTCGCGCTCAGCCTTTGAAAAGTTTCGCAGGTTCCAGCCCGTGTTGGGCGCGACCCACGCGATTACCCCCAAAGTCCAGCGCCATTGAGGGTGGGTGAAGCCATCCAGAAAGTTGAACAAGCTTCGATCCGAGAGACCAGTCGTTTCCAAATTCAAGAGAGCCGAGGGCCAGAGAAACTGAACCACATATACACGGACTTCGGGCGGGGTACTGTCGTTCCAAAACTCGGAACATTGAGAGGGGTCGCGCTCGCCGATCGCGCTGAAGTGACGGACAGCTCGTCGAATCTGTTTCTCATAGGCCGCAAGCACGACACTGTGCAGCCTCTTTCGCAGCTGCTTGACTGGTAGAGGCAGTGGGCGGTCGGGGTGGAGGAAGGGGTGCACGGTGGTGTCATTGATCGCCCTGTAGGACCCATTGGGGTTGATCTTTTCACCAGGTCGATTACCCCAGACGAAAGTCGGCTCTTCCGCCTCGCTGTTGGACTGGACCTCACCCTCGTCGTCAGAGGAGGAAGGAGAAGCTGGCGCTAGAGGGGGAGGGGGGTCATCGTCAACTTCCTCCTCCTGAGTTTGATCGGCGGCGCGCTTGACCTTCTTCTTCTTGGCGCTTGATCTGCTAGCTCGTTTCTTGTTTGGCGAGTCCTTGGGGGAACGCGTGCGAGACTTCTTCTTTGGCGCGGGCTTGCTGGGCGAGGAAGACGTGCTTGAGCTGGGGGTTGCGCCGACCTTGTTGTTCGAGATTGGGCTTGACTCCAGGCTTGGTTCAGGGGACGGAGACCGTTCCGGGGTACGAGGTGGTGGTGGATCCTGATCCCGGGCGCACCTGCTCCTTCGTGCTTCCGTCTTCTTACTGCCCTTGCTGTGCGAGGAAGCTGTTGCCTCCGCGATGTCAGGTGGTGATGAGCTTGGGGACACGGTGACCGAATCCGAGCTTGAAGCTGGCGAGTTCGCATTCCTCTTCTTGTACCGCCGTTTCCTCGTTGGCCCTTTGCTGGCCAGCACGTCGCCGTTGACTGCTGCGTTGGTGGCCAGGGTTGCTTCCCTCGACATCTCGCCTTGCTTCCGTTGCTTGTGTGGAGGCGAGTGGGTCGGCTTGGCGGGAGACTCAGGCACAGATGACATCGAAGTGTGGTTCGAAACCACTCTGTCGGCGGCGGGTCTTTTGCCTCTTGGGTCGGTGTTGCTTCTCGCGCGTTTGTTGTCTTCGGGGCTGGAGCCAGTCAAGTCGATGACCGTTGGTTTAAGGCCAGAAGAGGTCTCGACACAGGCTGCTGGCAAGCTGGATCGAGAGGGTTGAGCACGCGGTGAAATCTTTTCGACCTTGATGGTGACGCTGTGAGCGACGCTGTGATCGACGCGACTCCCCGGTGGTGAAGTAGGCAGCTTCATCACCCGATGAGAAGTACGCAGCCCAAGACCGTGGAGGAGCTTGAAACAGCTGGCACAGTGGTTCCTATTTTCCTGAGGACAGTCATTGCACAGAAGGACCGCCTTCGTGCGTACGCAACGACAGCACATCGGGGGCATTGGAACCGGAACGCAGTAACGCCTGTGGTCGGTGAATGGGGTGTTGCCATGGATAGTCACCGAGCAGCGTTCGCAGAGGACCGAGATGTCGCCGCCGCAGTCCCTGCAGCAGAAAAGAACCGTCTGAGCTTCGTCGCAGATCTGGCAACGAGCAAACTGATCCAGATCGAACATAGCCTGGTACTGCTCGAGCCTTAGAAGGTCGATGTCGGCCTCGAGGCCGTCGCTGGTGGGACCGAAGTCAACCAGGTTGTGCTGAGGCGTTACGACCCTCACGTTGGTGTTACAAGAGGAGTCATGCGAGGGTGAGCTGTCGGCTGACTTCCGCGCCTTGATCATGACGTCCTGATTGTGCAAAAAACTGTCGAACTCCCTGGTGGCGTCAACGGAATCGGGGGTGAACGACGGGTCGGGCAACTTATCAGTGGAGCGAGGAGGGAAGTCGGCAAGTAAGTCGGTGACAGGCTTGTTGGTCAAGGCACTCTCCTTGAGGATATCCTTAGCTCGAGCGAAAGGGGGCAGAGAATCGGTGCGAGTAAACTGAGTTGCCACCATTTTGCGAGCTCGATCAAGGCCGCCAGGGGTTGGGACGAACGGAGGTGCTTCGGGGTCGTAAACGAACTCGCCGGTGACGCTTGCTGCTGCACTGGTATTGAGCGCCGATTCCGTGGTTGCGGGGGGCACCGATGCACTTGTGTCAGTCAGTGCCATGCTCAGACCGTTCAGAGCTGGTTTGTCCACATGCTGTACCTTAAGGCTCCGCAGGGACAAGTGCTCGGCGTTTTTGAGGAGGTGCGCTGGAGGACTGTCGGTGAGAGGGGGACAGACGCTGTTCCAATACGGGATGAGCCCTTTCGTGTTGATGACCGATCGCAGGATTTCGTCATCGTTGAGGGGGATGGGTAAAGTGCAGTCCGTGAAGCAGGAGGGAAGGACCGAACGCAGCGTTGACGACGGCGCGCTGTAATCGTTGTCGTCCACGAAGAGGAAGGAGGGTGAGAGCGGGTGCAGAGTGCTCAGAGACATTCCGTTGAAGACTGTAAGAGCGAACATGACAGTCCGAAACCTCCTTGGGTCAGTGAAACTGAACTCGTGTGGGAAGTACTTGGACAACAGAATGTGGCCCGGGATCGTATGCAACTCGTCCAGCTGGACGTGATTGATGAAGAAGGCGGCGAAAGCGCGTTCGTTTTTCGAGGCCATCGTGTTTGGTTCAGGCTTACGGTGGGGCGCCATCTTCAGTTGCAGGTTGTCCAGAAAGTTGACCATTAGCGAAGCTAACGGCAAGGGAAGAGAGCGTCGGGCGAGGTATCTCCAGTCGCAGATCGAGAGAAGCGAAGAGTTGACACAAATCGCGACTCGACGAAGCGCGAAGGTGATCGGGCGATCGAAGAAGATAGCTTTGAGCAGCGGGACAAGGCAGTTGACATTCGACAAGAGGCAAGCCTGCAGTGTGCGAATGCATTCGGCTTGAAAGCCGAGGATGAACTCGTCCGTRGGGTTCAGAGCGAGGAGTGAGTTCACGACGAAAGAGAGAGAAAGGCCGCTGTACATAATGAGCGAGCGAAGCGCCTTATCCTCCCGTCTGGAGTGGACAGCGTGGAGTATCTCCGTGAATCGAGTCAGACTGTCGTTCAGCCCAAGGCCTCTCAGTGCTTTGTCCGTCTGGTCGCGAGCTCTGGTCTGATCCCGATCGGTGGCCATCGCTCGATCGAAGAGTGACGTGAAGAGGGGCGAGAATGGCAACCTCAACTTGGCGGAGTCGACGGGTGCTGCGCGGCAGGCGTTGTCGATGCTGAAAAGGAAGAGGTCACAAGTCTCCTTTTCGAACCGCAGTGGTGTTTGAACAGTTCCAGTTGGCTGCTTTGGTAGGCGTTGGATGATCTTCCTCAGGGTCTCGCTCGGGATGTCGGGGACAGACGGCAGGATGAACTTAATCGAAAAGTCCTCAGGAGAGCCGTTTTTGGGTCTGGGGAAGCCCAGGTTGCCTCGGTGCACGGGAGTCGGGGCGGCCTCCAGGACACGGGGGAAGAAGAGCTCGACGTCCTTGATGTAAACGAAGAAGGGTGCTTTGCTCCAGCGATCGGCGTCAGACACAAGGTCCTTTATGGCCCGGATGTTGTCCTCAATGCTGTCGGTCTTGGGTTCCGAAGGGCGAAGGTTGGAGCTGTGAACCCAGTCTTCAAAAGGCTGGATCTCGGAGGCGAGCAGAGCGCTGACCGGCGCGTTCGGAAGGCCCGCACTGGTGTTCAGAAGAACCTCAGACTGAAGGAAATCCTCCAGGAGGACACGACGGGAGGAGCCGACGGGGCTATCCACTTCGGTCACTGGCTCCTGTACGGGGTTAGCACGAAGCTGAAGAGAACCACCTGAGGTTGCAAGACCCGGCTGAGCAGGCGCGGTTTGATTCGGGTGACTCTGGTGCAGTGCTGGGAAAGGTTCAGCATGACAGGAAGTCGGCGCAGGAGCTTGAATCGAGGCGCGCGGCGGAGGAGGTGGAGGGTTGAAAGCTCGGTTGGCTTGATGAGCGGAGGCCTGAGCGGAGGCAACTTCAAGATACGTTGGGCTCGAAGGCGGTGAGGGTGGCTCATCATTGGTGTCGAAGGGGTTGGTCCTCGAGCTAGCGGCGTTGACGATGCAAGGGGCGGCCGCCGAGGGACCAGAGGTCACAACTCCAGAGGGAATGAATTGACCACGGTACGGTGCCGAAGGGTTGGCGAGTGGGAGCGAAGATCCAGAGCCGGTCGGCAGCGGCGGCGGTGGCGGCGGCGGCGGAAACAGGCGAGCTGTTGCGGCGGAGACGGCGGCGTCGACGCTGGCAGGAACGAACTCCACGGCGCGGCTGGGTTGGGCAAGCCTGGAGTGAGGAAAACGGGTTTCACCAAACGGAGTCTTGTTGCGTTTGAAGCGGGCGGCGAGTTGCTGGACCATTGAACTTGAGGCTGCGGCTGTATCAGCTTGAGGGTCTTCGGGGAGGCTGGGGACACCGAGTGGACCAGCAAAATCCGTTGCGCGTGCGGTGAAAGGTGGTGCAGTGGTTTCTCAGAAGTGCACAGAACGATTTCCAGTTTTGTGATCAATCAGGTTGGATATGGTCGAGGTCAGACAGCAAGCAGTGAACTGGTCGACTGAGGCTGTTGTGAGTGGACGTGGGCGGTGGCGGTGCCCAGTGTGTGAGAGCAGGTCAGATGGAAGGAAAACGTCATGCCACCGCAGGGTCCGTGTGTGGTGGGGGAAGGTACCAGTTGTGTGAGAGTCCAGTGTGCTCAGCGACTTAGTGAGTGCTTTCCGAGTGCTGGTGATGAGTGAGTCTCAGAGGGTCAGTGTCGTCGGTTTCCGGGGGTTAGCGGGAAAGGGAGTTGCTGCGAGGACATATGGAGTTAAGTTATACATAGAACATAAGGTCGAGGAACCAGGGTGTGAACCCAAGCAGAGCCACGATCAGAAGATCGAACGAAAACGGATCACCGACCCCGTACTCTCAATGGGGGTGGAGGCACCAGGTCGAAAGACCCAAAATAGGTGGTCAGCAGACCGAGAGGGAGAAGAAGCGGGAAGGACCTGAACGAGATCAGTTAGCAACAGGGTCCAGAACGAGATCAGTTAGCGACAAGGTCAGGGCGGACGGGCCGCAAGGTCAGAGTTGAGCCGGGTTGGAGGCTAGAAATTCCAGCAGTAAGGGGCCGGAGAAGCTTAACTGTTGATTGAGAAGTAAGAAGGAAAGGGCGAAGGAGGAGGAGTAAGTGGTGGGGTTGGAGATGGGTTGGAAGAACAGGTCACCCCTTGACCGCAAGGTGAAGGTTGAGTACTCAACGTGCTGAGGGTAAAGGTTAGGATCATGGAAGCAAGCGATGACCCAAGGTTTAGCCATGTTGATGACTCTGCTGATGAAGGTATTAGCCTCAAACCAAGGGGGGTTAATGCCGGCGAATAAGGTGCAATTGGTACACGGAGAGATGTGGGAGGACAGGAAGTCCGTGGTGAAGTGCTGCAGGTTATCGTGAGCAGAAAGCACAGAATGGTCGCGCAGAGGGACGACGTCGAAAGAGAGGATACGGGCGAGAGGCGAAAGGATGGCAAGAGGGAAGGTAAGGTCGCCAGAGGCGAAGTTGATGATGGTGAAGGGCTCAGAATGAAGAGAAGAGTAGTGAGAGGCAAGGAGGTTGGGCAGACGAGCGAGATGAGAAAGGACGCAGGGGTGGGTGTAGAAGGCACCGAGTTCAGGGATGAGGTGAGGGAAGGGGTAAGAGGTACTCAGGAAGGGTGGTGAATCTGCGCGAGTGAGTTTGAACGACTTGGCGAGGCAGGTTGCATGACTTGCGTAAAACATGTAATGTCCCCTGACGTTGATGGGGTTACCCTCAGGGTCGCAAGGCACTTTGCCCTTAATGTGGCCGAGGAAGAAGGTTCTGTGGAGAAAAGGCGTTAGAGAGACAGGGTGACGGACAAGGAGGGGTTCGCGTGCCAGCGAAGCCAAGTAAGCGCAAAGGGAGGCCAAAGCTTGATCGATGCGAGGCTGGAGAGAGGACACGACGTGGAGGGTGGCAGGGTCGGTCGCTGGATCCGGCTTGGGGCGAGGAAAGATGGTCCTGTTTCGCTTAGGTTTAGGTTTAGGAAACTTAGAACCAGAGGCGCGCGACTTTCTTGGTGCGTCATCAGCTCCGGAATCAGCTCTCCTTTTGCTGCGAGAACGGGCAGGAAAGAAGGTTTCAGCAGGTGCGGAGCGAGAAGGAGGGACGGGTTCGATGGGGGGTTGAAGCGAGGAAGGGAAGGTTAGAAGGTCAGTGGCGAGCGGTATCGGCTCTCGTTGGTTCTCGCGATGAGCTCGATTTGGGGTCAGGCGTCTCAGCTGGGTCCGTGAGTTCAGTCGCTGCGAGGTTTCGTCAGAGGGAGGCAAGGGGTTAGGAACCAGGAAGGGTGAAAGAGAAGAGGAAGAAGAAGGGACAAGACCGCGGTCTTGACTCGACGGAATGCACTCCACGTTCGCAGTGGAGAGATGGGCACAGGAGCCACCTTCCAGCAGAACGCTCCTGAACATCCGGCGGTGCTCTTGAGGAGAGTCGGAATCGTTTGTCATATCATCAGGTATATTGTTCATGAGAGCCATAGATCTTGGTTTCAGTCTCGAGAACGCCAGTGAGTTCACAGGCCTGGTAGGTCCGTCAGTTTGAAAGGGCAGCGCAGCCATTTCAATATGTGGTTCCCTAGCGAGCATCTTTTTTCTTCTCGTCGACCGGGCACTTTTTTCCACTTTTTCGACGATCTGCGGGGCCGGAAGGACAGA
>QUTJ01031472.1:0-11985 GCA_003573635.1 Goniomonas avonlea | reverse complement strand
CCCCCCCCCTCTTGAGTTGAGGCAGGCCGGCTGCTGGTCCTTGCATGCACATCTTGTTCCGATTTTTCGCTATTTTCTGGACGTTACGGAAACTCGAACCGTACGCGTCACAGCTAGTGGGGGCAATGCTCATCTCTGAACAATCGCAGCAAAGCACGCCAATTCTAAATCTGGTTCATGACCGGAACTGGTCACAGCTTCTCAAAAATACTTGAGAGTCATTGAGTCACCAAGTGGACGTCACCTCCAATCCACTTCGGCCGTCAGTCTCGGGTGACAACGTCAAGCTCATATCACCAACTGAGTTCTGGTACCTTGGATTCTGGTAAATTCTGACGGATTCTGGTAAATTCTGACGCAGGGTGGGGAGCGCTGGCATCGCCACGGCGGCAACACCAGTTGCACAGCAACAGTGATGCAGCTACAGGGCCACCAGCCCCAGGTCTCCGCTCCCGTCCTCATCGCTTTGCACGACGAGAGGCTCAACGTTCACATAGCCGCCGCTCACCACCCTGACCTTATCCGCACCCCGAACGCTGGCCCCACCAGCACCGACAGCACCAGCACCGACAGCACCAGCACCGACAGCACCAGCACCGACAGCGGCGGCGGCAGCAGCACCGGGGAGGATCGTGTGGGAATCTGAGAGAGAGAGTGTGTGTGAGAGAGTTCACCCAACCCTGGGTCAGTCCAGGTGCGACCCATTGAGGGGACAAAACTACGCAGCGAGGAGATAAGAGGACAAGACTAGAGTGAAGAGATAAGAGGACGAGACTAGAGTGAAGAGATAAGAGGACAAGACTAGAGTGAAGAGATAAGAGGACGAGACCACAGCGAGGAGATAAGTGGACAAGAGAGGACAGACTACACAGCGAGGAGATAAGACACCAAGACTACACAGGGAGGAGATAAGAGGAGCACTCTTCTTTTAGATTAGATTTAGATCTGGGAGAAATCTATCGGAGACTCGGAATCAAGAGAGAGAGGGCGAGGAGGCAGCAGCAAGAACTACGGCACCGGGTCGTTTCGGGCACACACATCGACAGAATCTAAGTCGCACCTGGAACAGCATGGAGCGCCCACGAGAAATCGTTCCACATTTCCATTGGGTCGTCGACACCCACCTGGTGGCGTGGTGTTACACGAGCACAGTGCGTCACGTTGTCCCAGTCGAAATACATGGCACCGGGCGGGCCCCTGTTGGCTGTGTGGTGCTGGAGCCGACATGGTGCCAGTCCTCAGAGCCAGTGTTGACTGTGTGGTGCTGGGGCCGAATTTCCATTGTGGCAGTTGAGGACCACAACGATGGATTTTTGCGGATTTGGGCAGGTTTGAGAGATGATCGGGCAGATTGTCGTGGGTTTTGGCGGATAGTGAAGGGGGGGGGCGCGCTGTGGTGCTCCCATCCCCAAGACGAATGGCACTCGCCGCCTATCTCAAGTGGGCAATGCGGAGATGGTCTTCGGTCGAGTTGGGCAGCCCTGACCTCCTTGGGCGAAAAACGTGGACACAATCTGGACACCCCAACACCAGAGGAATCTCCTCTGCCCCAGGAGAGGAGAGGAGAGAGGTCCAGACAGAGAGGAGAGTGTACCACACCTGTCCAGACTCAGTGATGACTTTTTGGAAACATTTTCTCGAAATAGTATTTCTCGAAACATTGGGAACGCTTAACCAACAGATTGTGCTCCTTGAGTGTGATCGCACCCCGGTGATACCTCAATAATTTTAAAGAAAGGTCCCAGACCTTCATGATTCGCCCAATACGGATTGGAATGAATTCTTGCAAGGGGACCTGGGCGGCCACTAACGCTTTCACGAGGTCAATCGGGGGATCCAAAACCTGCAATGGTAAAGGAGTTAGCGAGTGCCAACGGAGACAAAGGGTGACAAAGACGGCTGAGGAGGGCAAAGAGTGACAAAGAGGCCAACGACAGGGCAAAGAGTGGCAAAGAGGGCCAGTGGGCAAAGAGTGACAAAGAGACAGGGCAAAGAGTGCAAACAGGGCTAACGAGGGAGCAAACAGGGACAAAGCGGGCCAACGCGAGGGCCAACGAGGGACAAGGAGGGCCAGCGAGGGACAAGGAGGGCCAGCGACAGGGCGACCAGTGTCAGCAAGTGCCACAGCCACCGCCACAGATACAAACATCGAGACAAACCCAGGCCCAGGCAGAGAGACAAGTGATACGGGGACGGATAAAAAGAGGCAGCGAGGGAGACATACACAGACAGGACACCAGCTATCTGCGTCCACTATTCGATGACCAAGGGTTCCCTCTCTCGCATAAACGCACAGCCTCGTTGGACAGAATGAAGGTGCCCCAGTGCATCCCAATTGACAGCTTTGACCGGACTTCTGTGTGCACCGTCACACTCTCCACAGGGTTGCAATGCTGCGGCTTCATGATCCTGGGCGCGGAGTAAGTAAGGGGTCAAGAACAAGAAGCAGTGGGCGGTGGTAATTGAACTGTGTCGGTGCGTGTCTCTGTGTGGGCCAGTGTTTCGAGTTGCCGCGACTCTGTCCGTCAGCCAGCCAGCTAGCCAGACATCCAGCCAGCCAGTCCGCCAGTTTGTCGCCCCCTCAGGATGCACTGCCCTTCAAGGAGACAACGCTACGGCTGCATGACTTCAGCATGGGCCAGTGAGATGATTAACGCCCAAACCACGCACGCTGATGCTCAAACTCACACGCTCACCCGCACATGCACACAGACACAGACACAGACACAGACACAGACTCCAGATGCGGAACAAGTGAAAGGTGCGGGTACATGACACCAGCGCAGCCAGTGACTTATTGCCGTTCCAGTGCAGGCCTACCTCAGCGACTCACGTTGACGCGATATCTCACCGTGGATTTTCCCTTTGACCGTGAAAACCAAGCAAACACAGGAAAGGAAAAACCCAGAAACACCATAAAATAGCAAAAATGCATAAAAACACACAAAACTACAGACATAAGGATGAAAATGCGTACTTGCGAGGTTCGTAGGCACCGAGAGGGAGCAAGGCCACGTCGAAAGGGCCGACTCTGTGGCCCAGTTCCTTGAACACACTGTGGTGTTGGTGAGACTGTGAAGGTCGAGAGCCGCAGAACATCCACAGAAAATCCGCACAAAATCCAAATACGATCACCACCACTGGCTGAAGTATTTCTCTCTCACTCGCTGCCTGGAGATCTCATACTCTCACGCTGCACTGTGGCCACTCAGCGGTTCCTGGGTGGGTTGAATCCTGTCATCGCTGCTGGAGAATGTTCTGCCGTGCTCTAGTTCTCTGTGACGACAACGACCAACAGCGACCACATCGACACAATTCTTTCGGGGAGTCCTTGGCAACGGAGGGAGCGGCGGGTGCGAGAGCACACGGTTCAAGGATACCCCCCCCCCCCCCTCACACACACACGCACACATGCATACAACACTCTCTCCGTACGGGCACGGCGGTGCGTTCAAGAGCATGGCCACACTACACGCCCTTTCCCCTCTTGAGCAGACTGCAGTGTTTGCACGGCCAACTCTGATTGAGTTTCCAAGTGTGTGCGCGGTTTGGGGAGACCTTGCGGGCCCCATCTCTCTCACACAGCGCTCACAAACACACTCACGACCACGCTCGCACCGGCGGCACACGGACACGGACACAGCCGAGTCTGAGACACGGACACGTCCACGGATATGGGGACGGACACTGATGGGGATCGAGGCCACATCTCTCTCTCTCTCTCTCTCTGCCTCTTTCTCCCTCCCTCCCTCCCTCCCTCCCTCCCTCTCTGACACCCTCATTCTCCCCACAACCACACACAACACGCACGGACACACTGTCCTGCATCCAAGGCAGCGACCGCATGCAACAACTCTCACACACGCACCAATCCCCAATCTCTCGCACACGCACACACCCGGCAGTGACTAAATGCGAAACAAACGCACGGGCAGTATCCGGTGTCGCCGCTGAAATAGCACTTCTTGTCCCGGGTGGAGACGACCCAGCCGCCCCAGAGACTGCTGTTGCGGTCCAGGACGCCATCTGTCCACACGCACGTGTGAGAGCAACTCTACTGGACGTGTCTCCAGGAAAACGATTGGCCAATACGATATCCTGTTCGCCACATTGGCCACCTTTTGAGTGAAAAATAGGCAAACGGCAGATGATTGAGATGGGCACTGGCATCGCCACACACGCCAACGGTATTGAAGCATGGACGAACCCACCTCGGCAGGACCAATGCTGAGCAGGAACAAAGGTGAACGTCACACTGTGATAGTCATCCACAAAATCCTGCCACCAATCAAGCTCCCGCACTCTCATGCCCTGCGAGCCAGACTGTGAGAGGTCGGCAAGGTCGGGTTGGGGCTGGAGTATCTCCGAGACCAGATTGCGGAGGACTAAATACAAGTATCTGATATCACAACAGATTTCACACTCAGCGAGGAGAGGGAGTGGAGAGAGGAGGAGAGGAGAGGGAGCGGCGAGAGGAGGCGAGGAGGGGGAGACGGGGCAGTGAGGAGAGGGAGGAGAGGGGAGAGGAGAGGTGGAGGAGAGGGGAAAGGGGGAGAGGGAGAGAGAGGAGGACAGCTGGCGCACATGATCAGAGACGGTTGCGCTGACACCGAGACCAACAAGGAAAGTCGGCTTGAACCTGAGACAGGAGCGGGTCAAAATGCAGGGAAGCACGGACCGAGCACAGGAAAGAAGGGTCACCAGTCATCAGACCGTGCTGGGGTTATGCAGCGGCGTGATTGGTGCTGGAAGGCTGCGATGATCCGAATGCCAAGTGTGGGTGATCGGCAGCGATTAAACTCCGCGTTGACTGACCCACACTCGTACGCACGTCACGCACGCCGCCTCTCATTGCAGTGGGGGGCTTGGCGCGTGTGGCATATGGCATGGGCGTACCTTTGGTGGAGCTCCCGCAAAGTCGCGAGATCCAGGTGGTCATAATGATTGTGAGAGATGCAAACAAAGTCGATGCGTGGGAGCTCGCTGATTTCACACGGGGGTGGTGTGATTCTCTTTGGACCAAACATTGCGACCGGCGAACACCGCTCCGACCAAACTGGCAGTGGTGTGAGCGAGCCCCAACGGAACACAAGAAGCAAAACAGGGAGAATTCAGGCACCTGGATCCGTGAGCACGGCGCACCCAGCGATTTGGATTAGAAACGACGCGTGCCCACACCACATCACCTACGTCCACCGGTGAGTGAAAGAACCACAAGGCCTTCACAAAATCACCACACCTGTAACACAGCCGGATCTGGTTCAAGGAGATGACCCATATCTGGAGTCTCCACAGGAAATTGTTCATGCATGACCTTTTTCGGTGGTGGATCGGGATGTTTTCTGCAGAAGCGTTACTGTCTCACATCTGGGGTCACGATGGTTGACCTGCTGATGAGATACGACAGTCCTTTCTTCACACCCATAGCTTCCCAAGTATCCCAAGGATTCTGAAACTTTTTGCCAACGTGGTGTGCACGGCTGGTCTGCGCTGCTCCAATCCGCGAAACCGCCGCACCGGCACTGGCGCTTCGAGAGAGGCTCGGCCCTTCATCGCCATCATCTCGTCCCAAACCGAGCAAACCGGAGGAATCAACCCGAGGTAACGAATGTTTTGGATCAGCCATCACAGGCAGTTCGTTGACAACAGAGGCTGAAGATTCGCGGGAGTCGAGGGCATCAATCTGCTCCTGCACATGGTCCCAGTCTTCATCCTGGGCAACAACCACGAACTCGTCAGCAGCTTGCTGTTTTCTGTCTGCAATCTGCTCGGGCGTAAGTGGGGGAGGCTTTGCAAGTTTCTTGGTGGCCGCCTCGACCAACGATGCCATTTTTCTACCCTGGCAGCATGCAGTTTTCAGTCCGCCGAACAAATAAGTTAGCAAGGTCGAAAAGGCATGTGGATAGAGTCCGATAGATGGTCAAGCAGTGCGTTTATATAGTGTCGTTCCCAAGGCGCTAGCTAGTCTACTAGTAATAGACACACAGTTCGTTAACGGTAGGCTCTGTTTGTCACACAAAAACAAACGATCGAAATGCCCAGCGAGGATTTGGACGCTGTGTTCGCTGATCTCGTCACGGAGCTTGAGTCCAACAGGAGCTTGCTCAGTAGAATTGACCAAATTCGTTTCGATGGGTGGTTGCGCAAAATGAAGGCCAGGACCGATCAGAAAGCCTGGAAAAAACATCGAAATGCGTACGCCGAGTGTCTGCTTGAACAGTGAGTTTGTGCACTCAGCTGCCGCGTGCTTGGGCCGTCTTCTGTGTGAAACTGACGTTGATTATTTAGAACCCGAAGTGCATTGCTCGGGGAGCCTTTCAATCGTGCACCACCTGAGGGGCCGCTACCGAACTTCCCAGATCATGTCTGGTCAAAGACACCTCGAAGAAAGCTGGTCGAGCCACCGTCTCAGAGGAAGCCTCTCTGGCCCAAAACGCCTGCATCTGTATGACTTGGTCCCGTGTCTTGAAACGCCTAACTGACGCGTGTGTACAGCGTCCGTCTCCTCCGCCGAGCGCTGCGTCCGCCGTGCCTACCACGCCTCCGAAGCAGTCGAATTTGGATGACTCGAATAGCAGTGTCAAGACTGACGCAAAATTAACTGGTGGCATGTCTCTGAGCGACATACCGTTCTCCTCAAAGTGGAGTCCGAGCCGAAGCGCTCTGTATTCTCGTCCGAAAGTGTCACAAGTGCGTTGGCCTTGATTCCCTCCATCTGAGCTGAGTTGTCGATCCCAGCATCCTTATACAATGGAAGAGTTGTCGCATATGACCACAGCAGACTTGATGGACGCCCTTGTCACCGAGCAGCGCGCCCGACTTGACGCAGAAATCGGGGTGAGTCGTTTGTTGGGACCATGCTTCGACTCACTTCGGCGAGTTGATACTTGAAGCAGGCAGGCGTATACAGACACTCTGTTGGCGCACAGTCCGGTGTCTATGGTGCTGAAAGCAGGGATCGAGACGAGCCCCGTCCGGTAATTAAACTGTTTCTGCTCTGTGCTTTTCGTAATGCTCTCCACCGTAGATCTTCAAGCAAACCAATTGGAAAGTGCCACCGGAGTCCCTGTCACCCCCAAAGCGATCCGCTCTGGCCCCCACGATGTACAGTCCCAGGTAACAGAGACCATTTGCAATTGATCACCCGTTTCTCTGTGAGTTTAGTGTGCGGTGGTGCGTCACTGTACGAGTGCTTCTTCGTACATGCAGCGTGACCATCACCCGCAGCGGGGCAAAGGGATCCCCTGCAAAGACCGTGACTTCTTCTGGCTACCTGTCCCCGCGACACCTGGAACACCGGTATGTCTGCGCAGTGGCCACCTGACCCTTGGCCCTAGTCTCCTTAACACGACATACACACACACATACACACACACACACGTCATCAGCCAGTCACCGCAGATTGTCCCTGCGGACATATCCAAGCGTATCAACCACGCTCATGATCTCTCCCCACCTCGCTCGCTCACTCTTCCTGTCTTTCTAATACAAACCATTGCCGCACATGCCAACCCTCTCACCCTCCGATGTCTGTCGCACAGTCGTGTGTAATATGCTGGAATACAAGGAGAAAGGCGTTGTCTCCAACTGACGACACAACAGTGATTTTGGTTCTGCCAGCGCCTCTGGCAGCGGCGGAGTCGGGTCCCCGGCTGAAGTGCACTCCTCCGGGTACGTTGGGCATGGACACGAGAGAGGGGGGGGAGGCAGGGAGAGAGGGGAGCAAAGAGGGGAGGGAAAGAGAGCGGGAGAGGAAATAAGGGGAGAGGGAGGGGCGAGGGGAGCAGAGCAGAGCACGCCAGCCACCAAGCTCGCTGACGTCCATGCACTGGAAGCATCCAGACCCTTTCTAGTCCTTGGATATCACTCCCACAACACGATTGCCTGGCAAACCTCCTTCCACGCACCCACGCACCACCAGCACCCCCACTGGTGCCTGAGACCCTCCGCAGTGCCCACTGGTCATCCAAGTCGCCTCCTCCCCGCCCGCACAGTGTCCACGCCGGCCGTCAAACCACCGAAAAGCGTTTTTTGGACCTCATACGGGGCGGATCGGAGGCAGGCACACAGCGACTTAGCGCAGGGGACAGTGTTCTGCGAGGGGAGGGAGGCCCGGCCGCGTGGCGGAGCACCGAGTCCTGGTCCAACTCCGAACCCAGCCCAGCGTGGTGAGTGCGGCACCCGTTTCTGACCCCGAGAGGGTCGCGTGTGCTCCAGTGAGAGAGCGAGAGGGGGGGGGGGGTCCGACATCATGTTCTTCCGTCCCAAATTCAAGTCTGGATATTAATCAGCAAAAATTGTTGGCGGGGCATCCAGCTCTTGACGCTGTCGGTCACAGGCGGTCAAAGTTGCAGGCGTCTCCAACCAAACAAGTCTCACCGGCCAAGACCTCACCCTTTCGGCCACAGTCTGCTGGCTCCCCGCTTGCTCACTCCAAGGCTAGTGCGGTGTGTTGCCCTCCGTTCCTCGTCCATCTCCGTCTCCCTCCCTCTCTCTCCCTCTCCTCTCCCTCTTCCCTATCACTCTCCTCTTCCTCTCCCTCCGGCTGCCCCCCTTCTCCCATTGTTCCCCCGATTTATGTTCTGCCGACTATGCACACACATTACCAACGTCTCAACCCGATCGACGCAGTTCTAGCGTGCAAGCCTCGTCACTACCTGCTCCTCTCCCTCCTCACCTCTTCAACATCCTCCCCCCCCTCTCCCCTCACATCCCTCCCCACTCCCGCACCTCCTCACCACGCCCTCAACAGCATTATCAGCGGTCCAACAAGAAGATCTACGACGTTTTGCCGACCTACCAGGCAGCCTCCCCAGTGAAATGGTCGCGCCCGCTCCTCAATGACGACGACCCGCTGCGCCGCCTCGAGGTGACGGACGGAGGGAGAGGCGATGGTCGGGGGGGGGGGGGGTGACGGAGGATGGGAGGCGACGGTCGGAGGGAGGGGTGACGGAGGGAGGGAGAGGTGACGGAGGGATAGGAGAGGTGACGGACGGAGGGAGAGGTGACGGACGGAGGGAGAAGTGGTGGTGATGCTGTGTACGGTGTAGCTGTCGTCGTCGCTGCTGCATCCCGCGCACTCGTTTTTGTTGACACTGCCCGCAGGTCCTTGAAACCGACTCCGAGTTTCTCCACTTTTTGCAAGGGTTCGAGAAGGAAATCCAAGAACTCGCCGACAACTACGCTGATTAGGAAAAGGATGAGCCTTGGGAAGCGTGCACCCTTGAGCCCCGCTGTGCGCCGCCGTGAAGCGCCGAGGGGGTGAACACAGCGATGGGGATTCCCGAAAACGGAGTTCAGGGAAACCATTTCGATCCATTTTGCTGTGATTGTGGACAGACGCTTGAAAGCCAATCACAGCTGTGCAGTTGAGATAAACTGTCTCTGACCCTTCCGTTGTAAAAAATATTTTTTTCCCGTTGAAGCACGATAGCAGGTCTGGCAGCACACATACATGCTCACATGCAAGGACGCACAACTTTCCCACCAATCACACACTGTCTCCGAAATATATTAGTTGTCTTCCAAGGCCGCCTTCATCTCGCGGGATTTGTACTTGTTGAAGCTTCCTCCCGCCTTCAGTGCTGCCTCGTAAGGCAGATAGAACTCAGGGCTGATGCGACCAGAGGAGCTCTGGGACCCGACTGGATAAGAGGTCATCCTCAAAGCGGGCTCAATCACCGCAGTTGTTTGACCAGATTTCCAACCATGGACTTGTGTTCGGCTTTTGTATCGATCGCGGGCCTGTGTGGCCACAACTGCTGGTGTTGCGCCAGGTTTTGACATGGCTGCCCCCTTCTCATTCTGGGAAGAGTTACGCACCACTCAGAACAAAATGGCAAAATTTTACCTGGGGTCGGCAGAAGGTGCAAAGCCGAGACTTGCCACCGGCGCTGAAGTACGGAAGGAGGCAGGCAGAACATAGCGAGTTGACCTGCTTTTGCTTGGTCTCCCCTTTGCGCTTGGCAAGTTGATCTTCCTGAATGCCGGGACCAGACTTTGTACGCGCCAACGTGGACCCAGAATCTTCTTGGGCAGCATTCGCTATCTCCTTCACGCTCTTCCACCTGCCACGCTTGTCGAGGGAGTAGTTCACACCACGTTGAAACTTCTCAGCGCCAAGAATCGCAGTCGGCTCATTGTCTGAGTACAGCACAAAAGAATTTGTATGCTCGTGCTGGTCACGAACATTCCACTTGACTGTCGCGTTGGTTGTGCGTCCGTGCCTTTGCGTTCGGCGGACCATGGACGGAGCGTTTACGGTACCGTGGACCCCACGGTAGCGTGGACCCCCCGAAACGTTATCGTTTACCTGAGCATGGCGAGCTCGGAGGCAGCGGCGAGCGCCGACCGAAGCGTCCGGTTTGTGTGCAGATTTTCGCCGCCTCCTGGGAATACGCCGCAGGGAAATGCATCGATTACATTCGCCACACGACGTGAGCGCGAGGTGGTTATTACTTCGGACAACAAGCAAAAGGTTATTGGTCTGGACAAGGTACACGATGTCACTGCTTCCCAGGCAAGTCCTTCCGCAGATTTTTTTGTCGGCTCACTTGTGCACAGGAGGACGTATTTCGCAGTGCCGGCCTTCCCGTTTTACGGTTTGTTTTTGATGCAACACCCTTTGAATCTTGCTGAGTCCCCGCCCAAACAGCGAGGTCGTCTCAGGCAACTCGGGAGCTATCATCTGTTACGGGTGACCCCCCATACCCTTGTCAGTTTATTGATGACTCAATGTCTTGCAGGCAAACTGGATCTGGCAAATCATACACAATGTTTGGCCCTGAGGGCCCTCGTGGAGCTTCAACCTACGGTATCGCACCGAGATGCTGCTCGTGAGTACACCAATAGCTCGACGGTTTCCTGATCAATCTACAGTTCGCTCCTCGAGCTTCAAGATGAGTTTGAATTGCGTGCCTCCTTTATCGAGGTCCTCGGGGAAAAGGTCCGGGATCTTCTCAGTGCAGCCGGAAACACCTTGGAGATTCACAACACCCCCGCAAAAGGATTTTTTCTGAAAGATGTGACACGCCTGGTGTGTACTCCTGGTTGTTATGAAACATGTTTGTTTTTTGTTAGATGAAGAAACACTTCTATTCCGACCCCCGCTTACAGGAACTCACATCTATGGACAACGTTCGTTCCATGTTGCATCAGGGAAGCCAAGCCAAAGCTGCCTGTGCCCACTCTCACTGGTACGTGTATTTCTTCTTGCTTACTATGTTATTTATACCAGTGCTTTTCTGGACCACGTTGTTTTTCTTCAATGACGCCTCGCAGCATCCTTGAGCTGTATCTCCGGCGACGAGGAAGAGGCGGCGAGCCGGCCACAGGGCCAGCCACCAGGCTCCAGTTGGTCGACCTTGCTGGGAGCGAGAAGCCAGGCCCACGAATGAGTCGAACTGCCTCTGAGCAGGTCCGATCTTGCGGTGTCACTTGGAGGACTGGCCCTTTGTTTCGAGAAGAGAGAGGGGGATGAAAGAGACAGAAGGCCTGCCAGAAACCACGAAATGGAGAGGGAGAGCGGTGAACAATCTGTCAGTCTGGACCGGCCTGTCAGATCTGTTCCGTGACCTGCAGATCACACTCCACTGGAGGGTACCTGACCACTGGCCGCAGGTGCAAAAAGTTGCCACACACCTGGCTGCACTCTCGGCGTGTCTTCAAGCGCACGCGAGCCACCACGCACACGTGCCTGTCCGCAATTCGTGCCTTACAAAGCTCTTGCAGGTCTGTCACACTCGTCCCTCCTCGCGAGTTTCGTTCACATCGATGCGCGCACCCACACTCACTCTCACTCTCTCACTCACCCTCACTCACCCACACGCACTCACACTCACTCTCACTCTCTCACTCACCCTCACTCTCTCTCTCTCTCTCTCTCTCTCTCTCTCTCTCTCTCTTTCACTCGCTAGCTCACTCTTTCTCACTCACTCACTCACTCACTCACTCACTCACTCATTCACTCACTCGTTCACTCGCTCA
>QUTJ01031471.1:0-11984 GCA_003573635.1 Goniomonas avonlea | reverse complement strand
CTCCCCCCTCGCGCTCTCCCTCGTCGTGTGTGTGTCTCACCTCGCGCGTCTGTCTCCACCTGAATGATCAACCGTCTTTGACATTCCGTGCAGGTACGAACAGCTGTTGCGGTGGCTCGGGCCAGCAACCAAAGTGATGGCCAACTCCAGGGTGTTTGTGAAGCAGCGCCGAGATAATTTTGGATCAACGGTGCGACGGCAGAGCACGCCTACGCCTGTGAAACTAGTGCTTTTCCTCTATTTTGTTATGAATATCTATCGAGTGCACGTGCGCTGTCGTCAAATGACTACAGCTGGTTCGTTTGAAGTCCCACCCGCCTAAGCAGACCCGATCACGGGTTTCTTTCTCAAAGTCCGAGTCAATGATGAGTTGTCGTCGCAGTCGCTTCATCGAACCATGTTGTGACGGAAACAAAGCAGACACTCGATGGAACACGAGAAAAACACTACCCCAATGATAGCCTGTCGTTAAATTCGCTGTCCAAGTGTCTGGTTGTTCGTCTGTCTGTCTGTCCGTCTGCCTTTCCCTTGTCCGCCTGCTGGCTCTCTGTCTCTCTGTGTACCTGTCTCTCTGCCTGCCTGTCTGCCTGCCTGCCTGCCCTCTCTGTCCCAGTCAGGTGTCGCGGAGACCTTGGAACTCTGAATGAAATTCGGTCTTCTCAAGCCAGCGGTCCGCCTGAGATAACTGAGGGTTTAATTCCCCTTTCCAGAGATCGGTCGAGGTTCCGGATCACGTTGATGTGATTGGCGACATGGCCTGTGGGGCTCAACTTCGTCTGCTGTGCTCTTCTGTAACGGGCTTGGCCCCACACAGCGAGGTGAGCCCATCGTCTAGTCAGCCAGAACACCGAGGTTTGTTGGAGGGGCCATGTTTGTGTGGGGTTGCCGACTACGCAACATCGAGAGTGGCGTGCGCCGGTTGTTTGTGTACTGCATCGCATGATCCTTGCGTCGTCCTTCCACCGCAGGTTTCTGACCCCCTACCAATTGGGCCCCAATCCATTGTCTGTGCGTTGATATGGGTTTTCCCGAGTCTAAACGAGTTTCTGTGGTAGGTGATGATCTTCGGCACTGAGGGGTCGCTCCACCTTGACATTGATTCCATGCAACTTTCTGGCGGGCGCCGAGGTCAGCGCACAATGGAGCCTATCGCTGTTCCACCAGGTCCGATAACATTTTATCCTCATGATGGACCCTCCCGCCACCTTGTTCTGCCGCTATCGTTGTGGGAGCAGAGGGCTACAACTTTTTATGGTTGCGCTGTTTCCTATCGCTGCCTGATAGCCTTTTATCGTTGATGGGTTCGCTGATTTGCCAAGTCGACTTTGCACTCTGTGTCGCTGGTCCAACAGCCTCTTTTCGTGCCGTCGCCGGAGTTCCGAGAATCAAAATTGAGTTGTATGTTTTTTTGTTGCCTGTCCCCTGCTCACTGTGCACGCTGAACGAACGCTTCCAGTGCCGGTGTCGGTAGTTTCAGTGCTCTGGCATGGGTGGCGTGGCATGAGAGTAAACGTCCTGACCCTGTGTGTGCGAACTCTGACAAAGGTTTGGCCAGGGAAGGAAGGTCACTGGAGGGTGGAGGAGGAGTTCGTGCAGGCGGTGCGCGGGGAGGGGCGGGTAAGACTAACTGATTTCAATACCGGCGTATCGTACATGGAGTTCACCGAGGCGGTGGCGAAAAGGTAACCTCCCCCTGCCCTGCGCACTCTCTATCTGCTTTCGTGCCGTTTGCTTTCAACCTGTCCCTGCCCTGCGCACTCTCTATCTTCTGCCTTTTGCTTTCATCTCTCTCGCGCATACTACGGCACATCTCGAAACATGACACACACCAAGCCACCTTGCCTGAAATCCTTACACAGTGCCCATCCTACAACACTCGCGCGACACACCCTCTCCACACATCCTCCAGCTTCGACACACTAACTCTTGTTGGGACACGCTACTCTTGTCCCGTACACACTAACTCTTGTTGGGAACACACTAACTCTTGTCCCGTACACACTAACTCTTGTTGGGAACACACTAACTCTTGTTGGGAACACGCCAACCCTTGTACGCTAACTCTTGTCCCGTGCAGCGCTCAGACGGGGGCTAGTGTACAACTCCCCCTCTCCCCCTTGTAAACACTACCCCCACGCTCGGCCCGCCCTGCTAACAGAGCCAAGCGGGGACTGCCGCTGCGCACTGTACTAGAACTGAGTGCTCCGACCACTATATTATATTATAAACAGCGACTTTGATGTTTCTTGTGTCCGTTTCGTGCGGCCGTTTCAAGTGAGCCGCGGCGTGATTCGGCGGCTGGCTGGCTGCTGCTGTGGATTGAACTCGCAACGCGGGAGGCTGAGAGGTGATGTGTGGCTCCTTGGTTCTTGCGGCTACCCTTTTCTCCACCCGTGGGGCGTCAAAGGGGAACGAGATCAGTCCTGGATGTGAAAGGGGAACGAGATCAGTGTCCTAAGGGGAACGAGATCAGTGTCCTAAGGGGAACGAGATCAGTGTCCTAAGGGGAACGAGATCAGTGTCCTAAGGGGAACGAGATCAGTGTCCTGGATGTGAAAGGGGAACGAGATCAGTGTCCTGGATGTGAAAGGGGACCAGCCCCCCACGCGCACGTCAGGGGCGAGCGAAGTCGTGCCTGTCTTCGACGCACAGCACACAACACACACCGCCAGCCCCGCCCACACGCACGGGGGCGAGCGAAGTCGTGCCTCCGGGCTTCGACACTCAGCACACAACACTCACCTCGCCCACACGCAGGTCAGGGTCGACAGCACACACCATGAGGGACGAGCGAAGTCGTGCTTTCGACAGCGGCCAAACTGCAAACGGCAGAGAGCTGAACCCGGACTCACACGGTCTCAACCTGAACCACACACAGCAACAATAAGAAGATCAAGGTCAAGGAGGAAAACGATTCGCCAGCCTTTAAGCGGATTGCAAGCCAACTATTGAATGTATTCGTGTGCACTGCGACATGATCTTATTCTGTCCAAGCCCGTCAAGGGCAAAGAACATCAGGACCCCCAAAAGATTGGAACACCTTGCTCTTCCTCTTTCTGCCCTTCTCTCTGCCCAGCCCCTGTCCCTGTCCCTGTTTGCCTCCATCTCCATCTCCACTAGCTCAAGGGCCAAGCATACTGCCCAAGAACTGATCGCAGACTCCATGGAATTTTCTTCTCACCGCCTCTAAGATCTCACACAGCACCTGATCTTTTCCATCCCCTGAGTCGAGGTCCAAGCAAAACGTTCGGACAAGCAGTCAAGCGCAACGCAGCACAGCAGCGCAGCGTTACCAACCTTGACCCCTAGTGTTAACCACACACCGCACAGTCTCACCTACCACTGCCGCTTTAATACCCCCCCCCCCCCCCTGCGAACTATCAAGCCATCGTCACCAGGAGAAGCGTCTGATCCAGCAAGGACAAACGGATGCAGAGTCGCGCACAGCCACAACACTGGGCACAAACCAGCCCTTCGCGCTCTCTACAGTGGCACCGCGTCCGACCCGCTGGGTGCCTGAGAGGCATCCCGGGTCACCCCCTCCACACCGATTCTAGCTCTACAACGCTGCCAGCTCCAGTGAGTCTCCCCGCCCGTCACGATCCTCCCCGGGCCCCGGCCCTCCGTGCCGATCACCATCACCACCGTGCCGATCACCATCACCTCCGTGCCGATCACCATCACCCGCAGGGCCACACGCGCCACCTCGCCCTTCACCCTCACCTCGCCCTTGACCCTGCGCGTCTCCCCAAGCATTCCCGTCTCCGCCGCGATACACCACGCCGTCCACCTCAACGATGCGAAGAGCAGAGCCCCCGGCAACGGGGTAGGGAGCGCCCGCTGCCTCTGCGCCTCCTGGACCCTGTGCGGCCTCGCTCGCTGTCCCAAGGCTTGGCGGGTCAGGATGCAAGGTCGCCGCCGCCGCGCCATACACTGAACCAGCAGTGTTATGTGGTGTACCGGCAGTGTTATGATGTGCCGGCAGTGTTATGGGTGTACCGGCAGTGTTACGTGGTGTGCCGGCAGTGTCATGAGGTGTACCGGCAGTGCCACGAGGTGTACCGGCAGTGCCACGAGGTGTACCGCCAGTGTCATGAGGTGTACCGGCAGTGCCACGAGGTGTACCGGCAGTGTTATGAGGTGTACCGGCAGTGTTTTGAGGCCTTCTTGCTCGAAAAAACTACACCGACAGAACAAAGCGGTTGGAAATCGTGACTGCAAAAGCTCCCTGTCACACGCACTCTCTCTCACACACGCATACTCGCGCTCACACTACACCCACTTTCATCACTGAGGTTGAGGGAGACAGGGGGGAGCGAAGGGGGGTGGAGGGAGGGAGAAAGGGGGTAGGTGGAGGAGGGGACAGGGGCTGAGGTGGAGGGAGGTGGAGGGAGGTGGAGTACCAGCTTGGTCGTGAGTCGCTGGACCTTCGGTAGGCACGAAGGGAGGATGAGGGTCGGCCATGGCGACAGTGCCAACGTTGACCACCCCTGTCGCCAAGTCAATTGTCTGGGAGGAAAACACGGAGGGCGTGAAGCGGTCAATGGTCTGGGAGGAAAAGTCAAGCCAAGTCACTTGTCTAGGAGGAAAAACACCGAGGGCGTAAATGGGCGGACAATCAGGTCCAAGAGGGCGACAGCTCAAACTGGTACCACAGTTTCAAAAATGTTCTAGTCATTGATGACAACGATAACGATCATAATATCAATTGATTACAAAACCGTGTAACAAGTTTAAGCTGTCGCCCCCCCCTGTAGTCGTCATGAGCTTGGAACCAACCTGCCAGTGCGGAGTGGTGATCGTAGTTGGGCGCACCGCCGCTGTAATCTCGCGAGAGAGGAGTCGGGTCACGACTCTCGGCACGTCCGTGACCCACGACAAGGAAGCTCGGCCACCCTGTTGGAACAGGCGTTAGCACGGTAGCACCAGCTACTTCACTAACACTTTTAGGTCAATTTTGTTGTAACAGGCGTCACATCTGATACACTTGAGAGGTATAAGTTGATTCACCAACACCTGGCCCCCCAGGTGTTAGCACAAGTGATTCACCAACACCTGAGGCCCCCCAGGTGTGGGCCCCAAGTGTTAGCACAAGTTGATTCACCAACACCCCCCAGGTGTTAGCACAAGTTGATTCACCAGCACCCGAGGCCCCCCAGGTGTTAGCACAAGTTGATTCACCAGCACCTGAGGCCCCCCAGGTTAGCACGTTCTGATTCACTAACTGAGGCTGAGGCCAAGCTGTTGTTGTACCAGACCGACTCTTGCGAGACCGGCCAACAAAAAACACCAAGGCAGCGCACCAGGTGTGCTGTCGCGAGCGTTGGCAGTGACACCAGTGAGCTGCCCGGAGATTCCAAGGCCCTGGACAGAACTTGTCAACAGACTTAATGCCGGGAACCAACACCCGAAAACAGTGAGCGCAACTCCACTGGTGTGTCCGCACCAAACAGCAATGAGGATAGTTTGGAAATCCAACAACGGGATGGCGAACCGCAAGGATACAGGGGATCAAATATCAATGGTCACCTGCGTAGCATCTGATCTGCAAGTAGGACATGTCCCGTTTTCCGCGAGCCACCCGTCCGAGCAGCTGTCTGTGTGTTAGTGTGGAATCGCTCGCTTTAGTGTAGTCCCCTTGATTGTGATGAGAAGTGGCGATCGCTCCATCCGTCACTCAACAGATGTAGCGATTGATAGCGATAAATGCAGTGATAGGTGACCAGTGCAGCTGCTCTTAGCTTGTACCCTTGGTAGTGCTTGTGACATATGCTCGAGACCCCCCAACAGAATGCACAGACGGCTGACAATCACGCACTCAGGGTGGAAACGATGACCACAAGGCAACATTCTCCAAGATGCGCCAGGTCCACCAGTCTCCAAACAAACTGCACAGACATCGCCTTCTGGGGGTTCACTCGTGATCGGCAACTTCTTTATGAGGGCGCTCCTAATGGACACAGGAAGCGGAATAAATCTTAAACCTGCAAGTGGTGTCACAAACGCGTGAGGAAAGCGGTGACACACACCCGACTCCATCGCTCCTGCCATCTGCCCCTGCATGGAGCCTCCAGGACCGTGCTGGCGACTTCTCCCTTCGCGTACAGAATTGACGCAGACACCACAGCACCACAGACACACACCCATTGCCACAAAGGCAACATACAGCACAAACATTACTGCTGCTATTCTCAACGAGATACACACTGCCCAGTAAGTGAGAGAACCGCAGTCTCTGGTTGGGAAAAATTTGACCGCAATGCCAAACTGCAAAGCGAATTTCGCGAAAACCGCCAACGTGTAGAATACAGCAAGACACCTGCAGGAAGTGTGAGCACAAGACCATGGATCGTCTGCATGTGTGCGACTCACTGAATTTTGTCTTCTCCTGGCAGCATGTCGGTGTGCCCAGGTCCATGACGACGAAGAAATACGGCCTTGGCCAGGGTAATTAAAAAATGATACAGTTGGGTATAGGCATGCGCTGGCGCAAATGCGGCCAGCAATCTCCAACCCTCAGTCTCTCGCTGATCATCGGTGAAAGGTGTCGAAAAAATAGCGAAACAGTAGAAAGCGAGCAGGCTGAGGTTGACAAAGTCATCGCCAACATCATACATGAGCCGCTTTCGTGACACAGAGTGCCGTGGCCCTCGACCTGGGCCCATCCGAGCAGCAATGTCGTTGTGGTTCATGGCTCAAAAGCTTTGGTTCGATCTCTGGTCGTAGAGCTTCGACCATGAAACGATGGAGCCGCAACAAACAACTGAGAGCTGAGACCACGGTGAGGTTGTGCTTCTTTGTTTCCCCAAACCAATATTTTGGCGTATGACCTAATAATTGACTTGAGCG
Organism: Goniomonas avonlea; assembly: GCA_003573635.1. Taxonomy (NCBI): domain Eukaryota; class Cryptophyceae; order Goniomonadida; family Goniomonadaceae; genus Goniomonas; species Goniomonas avonlea. Next base: position 5,135 of record QUTJ01031471.1, on the reverse strand, counting down.
CACAATTGTGAGTAGCGAAACATTTTCCATGATTATTGAAGGAACTTTCTCCATAGGACCCCGAAATGGTTTTATGCCCTACAGAGCGCCCTACAGAAAGGTTGAAAGGGGGTCAGGCCACTTCAGTTGTGTGAGTGGGCTCGAAAGGGGACGGTGCTTGGAGCACTTTGGGATGGAAGAGAGTCCATTGCACGCTTATGCTCGGGTTGGCAATGCCGACGAGGTGCAAAGATTGCTCGACCGTGGCGCGGACATTCATGCACTGGGTGAAGGCGAGGCAACAGCTTTGCATCTTGCGTGCATGGGTGGACACACAGAGACGGCACTCATACTTCTGGATGCCGGTGCAAATGTGAATCAGGGTGATGCAGAGGGTTTTACACCTGCCCATTATGCGGCCGGTGAAGGTTGGCGTGACCTCTTGGTTGCGCTTGCTGAGGAGTTCTCTGCGAAAATGACCGCGAAAACTAAGACCGGCTTGACGCCCCTGCATGTTGCTGTGCTCAGAAATGAGAAGATTTGTGTGAGCGCAATAATTGAGGCGCATCCTGCTTCTATCATGGGCACTGATGCGGAAGGAAACACTCCTCTTCATTTGGCTTCGCAGTCGGCAGAGTGCTTCGATGTTGTCAAGGATTTGGTTGAGTACGGCTCGGACCCTCACAAACCAAATAATGCCGGTCAGACGGCAATCGATATTGCTGTGGCAAATCAACTCACAGATCTTGTCAATTTTATGTCTCATGGAGCTGGGGAAGCCTTGCAGGACGATGAAATCAATCCTATTGTTGATGAGGAAGGAAACACGGCGCTGCATCTTGCAGCAAGCCAGGGTGACGACTCGGAGGTTATGCAGTTGTTAGTGGCTCGTGCACACCCAAATCACACGAACAAAGCACTGGCGACGCCTTTGCATTTCGCCGTTCTGGCAGGACAGGAACAAGTTGTACAGACACTTCTGCAGAACGGAGCGGAGGCGAACAAAACTGACCAGACAGGGTGAGCCACTCCCTCTACTATTGTTGTCTTCTCACTTGCGTTTAGTTACTCTCCAGTCCACTTCGCTGCTGGCGAGGGTCGTGCAGATATTCTCCAGCTTCTCGCTGACGTCGGCGCCGACCTCATCTCGTCAACGCCAGAAGGACTTAGCCCGCTGCACTGTGCAGTGCAACAGTTCCAGGTTATTTTTGTTTCACGGTTACACGTTTCTGGCTCCTCTTCGTGCAGTGTATTTGTTCGGGGGTTGGTTTTACTGTGCACACAATCGTACTATGGGGGGCTATGATATCTTGTTTTCTTGATTGCTGACCGACCGCAGCATGATCTAGATTGGTACCGTTTGCGTCATGCGCCACGTAGCGACGCGGTTGTGATTTCTGACCGAGCGACCAGGTGGAGTGTGTTGTTCTCCTGGTCGACGCGACGCCTGGGAGTGTGAGAATGTCCGACAAAGAAGGCAACACGCCCCTTCACTGGGCGTGCCAGGCACCTCAGGTGCGCACTGCTTTATGGACTGTCTCGCCTTGGCTCGCTGCCTTGGTTTATTTTTGCTGTTTTCTATGAGGCAGCATCAGTTGCCCCCCGTCTCCCCCCTCTCTCCAGGTGGAGAGGGAGGACGAGAGGGAGGAGGAGCGGGAGGAGGAACGGGAGGAGAGGCGAGGAGGAGAGGGAGGAGGAGCGGGAGGAGGAACGGGAGGAGAGGCGAGGAGGAGAGGGAGGAGGAGAGGGAGGAGGAGCGGGAGGAGGAACGGGAGGAGAGGCGAGGAGGAGAGGGAGGAGGAGAGGGAGGAGAGAAGGGGGGGAGAGGGAGGAGTGAATCTTTGGTCCCACATCTATCACCACGTACAGACAATGCAACCTGAAAGACCACGTGCGCTACAAAATAACATGCTACCCCTGTCTTTGTTGACACGGGCGCAGGGGTTGGAGTGCGTTCGTATCCTGCTTGCTGTCGGAGCCGACGACACAAAACGCAACAAGGCTGGCAAGACGCCAAAGGACATTGCCAGCGAGCACGGCTGCTTCGCTTTTGTTGCGCTGATGGCTGGAGACAGGCAACAGCTGATGGCGAAAACAACGATGGAGGGCGTCGTGGATGCTTTTGCTGCTGTCGACCCGCTGGAGGTGTGTGAGAGCAACTGCAGCGGTCATGGTTGATCACTGCATTCTTTGCTGTCAATCGCGCGCCATTTGCCACAGATGTCGACAGATGTCGTGATCGCCAGAAATTGTTCCTACTGATCGAAAATTAAGTTTGGGACCACTGGTGGGTGCGATTCCGGCCACCGTGCGGTTTCTCACACTGTGCCAGACTTTGGTCACTGTATTTATTCACACTGTCTTCCCCCGTTTTGTATCGCGGCGGCGCGTGGGCGGGGAGCAACGCGACCTCACCTCAACCTCACCCCTTACCCCTCAACCTCACCCCTCAACCTCACCCCTCAACCTCACCCCTCAACCTCACCCCTCAACCTCACCCCTCAACCTCACCCCTCAACCTCACCCCTTCAACCTCACCCCTCACTGCTCTTACCTGCCATTGTCTCAGGTTGACATGGACTGTCAATTGGACGAGGAAGGGAACACGCCCTTGCACGCCGCCTGCGTGCTGGGACGTCCTGAATTAGTAAAGCTGTTCCTGTCCAAGACTGCAGACCCAAACAAGCCGAACAAGCAGGTGTGCGGCACTCTGACGCGACATTCCCTTATGCACCACACGCGACCACTTTCACCAATACCCACACAGACACACGCGCGACATCCCCTTGCGCACCACACGCGACCACTTTCACCAACACAGACACAGACACACAGACACACACAGAGACACACAGAGACACAGACACAGACACACACAGACACACACAGACACACACAGACACAGACACACAGAGACACAGACACACACACAGAGACACACACAGACACAGACACACACAACACACACTCACACACACGCACAGTGTGGCCTTTCTGCTGGGTTGTGCTGTCGCACACACACACACAACGCACAGCACCGAAGTGGCACCAGCACCCTCACCTCACAACTCCACGTCCACTCTCACAACTCCAACCCCCGGTCCACCCTCCTAGCTCTCAGCATCCAGATCTCAGATCTTCCCACTTCAGAACTCACTAACGATCGAGGTTTCATTAGCGGCGAGCTTATCAGGGTTTCTCGGGGGACAGGTGGATTGTGTTAAGGGCACGACTACTCTCCAGGTGCACTCTCACAACCCCAACCACTCCCACTGTCCACTTTCACAACCCCAAGCACTTGCACCCCCCTTTCGCAAGGTCCACCTTTGACCACAGCATCAGGGGTTCAGTCCCTTGCATGTGGCGGCGCTCGGGGGGCAGTTGGACTGTGTTAAAGAGCTCGTGGCTGCCAGAGCCGACTCCAACCTGCCTGATACTGGCGGGTGCGCCTCCCCTCCTTTCCGTATTGAAATTGCCGTTTTATCTCTGTTTTCTGCCTGATACTGGCGGGTGCGCCTCCCCCGTACTGAAATTGGCGGGCACAATGCTGCCGTGACGCAGAGTATCCGAGGGCGTTAGCTTGACGCGCGGTGAGAGGCTTTCGCGGCCCCACTTGCTTTTTACGACTGATTTTTAAGACATGGCGGTTATGTATGTTGGACCACAGTTGCTCGCAACCACCACACAATGTCAATGGGTGCTGGTCCCTGTTGCAGACAGGCAGGGAGAATTAGAGGAGCGGCTCAAAAAGCGAGGCGCAGAGTCCCCCCCCCCCCTCTTAAACAACTCTGGCAGGTACACGCCGCTTCACTACGCTGCTGGAGAGGGCCACGTCGAGGTTATGAGGTGCCGTGGATCGCTATTTCTGAGATATTGCCTTGTTGGTGGGGCGGGGAGCTGGCAGGAGTACGCCCTGCACAGGGTGTCAGTGCAGAGCGCGAGAGCATTTCCTGGGACTCGTTTCGTAGTTGTGCCGTGTGCTGTGCTTGTGTCATCGTTTGTTGGTTGCCCCCATGTGCAGTGTCTCGCGTGCTCGTGCTTGTGTTCGGCACCGACGTTGTTTTGTCGATGTGCTTCACTCAGACAACGGGAACTCACTCTGTGGTCGGCAGGGTCCTCTATGCAGAAGGGCATGGCAACCTTGGGGCGCTAACCAACGACGGCCTGACGCCTCTGCACTGCGCTGTGCAGGAGAAGCGGCCGCTGTGTGTGAGATTCGTCGGCGAGGAGCTCCCGGACGTGTTAGATACCGTGCGCCCCCCCCTCGCCCCCCTCGCCCTTCCCCTCTCACCCGGCCACACAGAAACAGGCCCAAGCAGTATCCGACGCACGAGCCTGGGCGATCTGAATATGTTTCTCGCCTGAATGTTGCATTTCTCTCGGCTTACCCTGTGCACCAGCCCGACGCCAACGGCGAGACTGCGCTGCACATGGCTGTCGAAGACGACGACGAGTCGTTTTCTGTCCTTATAGCGCTGCTGGAGCTCGGTGCTGATCCAAACGCCACCAACCGCGACGGGGCTTCGCCCGCTGAGGTTGCAGGTCCGTGATGTTTTGACCAGCGACGCCCAATCGTTCGCGTGACCATGCCGAGTTTGATCCAAAACACTCGCCTGCGTGCACGCGCGCGCGCACACTCTCAATGCGCGAACCGACTCGTTCATGTCAGCGTTGTCACCCTCTCCCTCCTCCTTCCCCCTCCCTCCCTCTCCTTCCTTCTCCCCCCTTCCCCCTCTCTCCTTCCTTTTCCTTCCTTCTCCCTCCCTCTCCCTCCCTCTCCCTCCTCCCTCTCCCTCACCCTCTGTCGCAGCAATCCAAGGCCGGCCTGAGATCTTGAAGATTATCCGCGAGACCAAGTCGTTGAGACATCACGGCCGGTCAGCGATCATGTTGTCCACCACGCCGCTGCACTCGGCTGCTGCAGCAGGAGACATCGCAGAGATCCACAAGCTGCTTGACGAAGGCATCGATGTCGACACTCGCACGTCCAACCTGCACACACCTCTCCACAGCACCGTGCAGGTAGCGACGCGAGATTGTTGGCACTCGTTCTTTGCGCCAAATTCTGGTCCTCCTCCTCCCCTCCCATCCCTCCCATCTCACAACACTCATCCCACTCGCCCTCCTCGCTCCCATCCCTCTTCCCCTCTCCTTCT
>QUTJ01031470.1:0-11977 GCA_003573635.1 Goniomonas avonlea | reverse complement strand
GGGGGGGTGGTCGGCTCGGGCAGCACGCACCAAACCCAAAGATGTCGAGAATGTTGAGGCAGGCGTCGACCTGCTGCCCCCCGTCCAGGTTGCCGTTGATGTTAGCAACCACCCAGTCGAAGAGCTTGGCGTACAGGGCCTTGGAGAGAGAGTCGCGGCACTGCTCTGCCTCGGTGGTGGAGCGGGCCACGACAGAGCCCATGCAATCCCTGCGGCGGCTGGTGAGTGGCTGATGAGGTGCGGGGGAGGAGAAGAGATGAGGTGGAAGGGAGGAGAAGAGATGAGGTGGAGGGCAGGTGCGGAGGGGAGGAGAAGAGATGAGGCGGAGGGGAGGAGAAGAGATGAGGTGGAGGGCAGGTGCGGAGGGGAGGAGAAGAGATGAGGCGGAGGGCAGGGGGGTGAGGGCAGGGATGAGGTGGAGGGCAGATGTGGAGGGGAGGAGAGAAGGGATGAGGCGGAGGGCAGGTGCGGAGGGGAGGAGAAGGGATGAGGTGGAGGGCAGTGGAGAAGAAGGGCGCCAGATGTCATGGGGGGCTTTCGCGATGGAAATGGAAGGGAAAACGCAACCAGCGCGCCGAACCAGTGGCTGGAACGTTGCCGGGGGAAGGAAGTCAGCGGTAGTGGCCTCTGGATCACTCTGGTTCCGTTCCCAGCGCGCTGCTCCTCCCCTCCACACCTGCCCTCTGCCTCATCCCTGCTCCTCCCCTCCACACCTGCCCTCTGCCTCATCCGACTAGCCCCACTCTCTCTCGCTCCTCGTATCGTTAGATCTGCTGCTCCTGGATCACGAACCCACTCTGACGTCGCGCAGACTCACCAGTTGCAGAACCACTTGCCGAGCTCCTCGGCTGAAACACCGAGAAGAGTTGCGGCGTCACTGAGAGGCTGCGCCGTGGTGATTTTTGGAGCGTTGCCCTCTCCCTGCAGGACGTCAGTGGGCCGGAGATGCTGCAACCGGAGAGATGATGCAAAACCAGAGAGCGTTGCGGCCAACGCAGAGCAAACCAGAGAGACCGCGAGCTGGAGATATCATGGGAAACAAGAGACTCTCCAGGTTGACCAAGGGGGAAGTCACTCATCCATTGTGTTCGAGGTTGAACAAAACGAGGAAGAAGACGAAAAAGGTGCCAACCAGGGCACGACAGAGGGGAGAGAAAACAAGAACAGAGGGGAGAACAGAAAAGAAAAGAAAAAGAACAGAGGGCAGAGAAAAAGCGCGGAGAAGCACCTGGCCCTCGATCTCAACGTTGCCGAGTGAAAGCACGGCAGAGAGGAGCTTGACTGCGGAGTCCCAGAGCTGCCCACCCATTCCCAGCTGCACCATGGCTGGCTCGAGAGCCTCGTGGAATTCCTGCAGCCGTGTGTGTGTGCCATTCAGATAGTGAAATGGGTGCCAAAGGCACAGGATCGAGGGGCGTTCGGCACAGCAGTCGCTCACGGGGTCACGCACCCTCACAGAGGACTTGAGCGCCTCCAGTGGTTTGCCGCCTGTCGCGCTGGGAGCCGCCCCGGGCATTAAGATCTGCGCACGGCGTGGGTTAGAACTGGCCAAACGGTTCCCTAGGCCACCGAGATTCCATCAGACGGCCAGCACCGATCAGGCCATTTCCCTCCCTGCCGCTCCCTCTCCGTCGTCCCTCTTGGCTCGTTCAGAAAAATGTCCTCCACCTTTTTGGACCCCTTTTGCTCTACCTCTCCCAATGACACCGTGTTGTGTGCACGAGCCTTGCCCCACTCCTTCCTAAACGCCAACGCTTTGGACTTGTCCCCCAATACTTCGTTATCTCTTTGAGTCTCCGCCGCACCCTCGTGACCCTGCGCAATCAGGAGAATGGCTGTGGCCGGTTGTCTGTGGATCCTACCTTGTATTCGTGAGCAGGCCGCAGGAGAAACTTGGCTCTGTCGGCCTCCGTCGCGAACAACGTGATCGCGTAGAATGCGTGATAGTTTCGGTCGCCTGCTCGCCAAGGTCAACCAATTCGCACAGTGGCACGAGAATGTAAGAGAGTAGTGAGAAGGGCAGGGTGTGGAACGCACTCGCGCACTCACTCACCCGTTCACACTCTCAAGCCCTCACACTCGCACCACGCTCCCACCCGTTCTTGGGATCACCTTCGGTGTGACGTGTCACCCTCGACTTTTCCAGCAGAAAGTGAGTAATTTTAGCGCCGCACGTAAGACGCTCGTCTGCATCAAACTGCAACTCCAGGAGTTTCCCGAAACGAGACGAGTTGTGGTTGCGGACGGTCTGCGCAAATCAGGGGATTGGTTAGCTCGGTCTCAATACGCAGGAGCGAAAGCACCTGAGCGTTGCCGAAAGACTCCAGCACTGGATTGTTGCGCAGGATCTTGTCTTGGAGGTCCTGCACATCTCTGCGTTTGGAAATAACATAAGAAGTAAGCACAGCGACGTGACTCAGAAAATCACTCACGGCTGCGAATCAAGCTCCAGGACAAATGAGATCAGCTTCTTGGCTGTCTCAGTTTTCCCCGCTCCACTTTCTCCAGTGATGACAACAGATTCGGAATTCGAATCTCGAGACAGCAATGAATTAAATGCGTCGAAGCCAACCTAGTTACGTGAGGGAAGGAGCAGCGAGAACAAGAATCACCTTGAAAATATGAGGAGGCAAGTTGGCAGCTTGGGGCTCATTTAACCGCTTGTAAGCGTCGTAAACTTCGGGCGCATACAGCTTCAGGCTGCAACGACCACGGTCAAGACTAGACCAAGAATCTGCGGGCGTGCCTTTTCGCTGGATTGACAGCCACCAGAATCGTTCCCAGTGACGTGTAGATCTGCATTGGGTTTGCTGCACAGTGTTATGAAAGCAACACGTCGCCTGCGGAGAATACCATTGAAGCGATTCTTCAAGTTGTCCAACGCAGCTTGCTTGTCCGCCTGCCAGCGGCATGAGAACCGCACAAATGTCACCAAACAAGCCATAGCACCTCCAGATCGCCACATGACTCCAAGGCAGTGAGGTCCGTCTTACCAGCTTGGAGCCTTGCATTCAAATAGACGCTGAGGTCATGTAGACCCGCGGACACCCCAGGCGTTGCCGGCATTTTGGACTTGCCGCAAGTTTTTCCGAGTTTTTCCGAGTTTTTCCGCTTTGGGTAAAAACCACCCCTATTAATGATCCCAGAGTAAATTCTCGTAGAAAACGAGTGGTTTTTTTTCGGCAGAACACACTTATCTTCTCTCTTGTTTTGTACACCAAATCCAGGGGAGTCGTCATCCCGATTGTCTTTGTTGTCGGCCCGATTGTCTTTGACTCTTCTGACCGGACCCAAGAGTGCCGAATGCTCCACTTCATCGCTCTCTCTCGGTGCGATCTCTGCCGTGTGCATTGGTTCGACACTCATAAAAATGTTCTCCCAGGCGCTTCCCGGTCCTTCTCGGCATTCCCGTCAGCATCTTGGGCAGCGTGGCTGTCGGCGCTACTACCGGCTCCATTCTGAAAGCCCTCGTCGCTCTGGTCACACAACTTGCAGCTGTGGCGTATGGCGCTGTTGTGTTGTGGAACCCGCTCGTAGCGCAGCTCATTGGTGACTCAAACGGCGGTCCATCAAGCGCTGCGCGAGTTTGTGCCTTCGATCAGGCAAACACCGACTGGAAGCTGCTAGCAGAGCAAGGCTCTGGCTCATGTGTCAGCGCGGGTGAATATTATGAGAGCTATCACTCTCACCCCATTGCCTTGCTTGCGCGAGTGCGCGCGGGGCTCAAGGCGCAGGGGTGTGGCAGCTTTGTGTACCTCGCTGGAGACTCGTCCCTCGACAACAAACACTGGTTCTTCAAAGCGATGGTCCGCAAGAGCGCTCAACTCCATAATACGTCGTTCACCGCCGACGCACTCAACGGCTACGAGGAGGTGTTGAAGCCGGCAAGGATGGTCCAGGATGTGTCATACTGGTGAGATCAGATCACGTGTTTTTCTTGACACCAGCACGGCCTCTCATCACACACTGACACCGCAGGCTGAACCGCGAGGCGTTGGAACGGGAGGGCCGGCTTTCGCGTTGTACTTTGATGACGGCGGTCGAGGAGTCCACCGTGGATGATCGAGTGGCGGGGCTCCTGGCTCAAGATGCGTTCATTCGGGACCATATTACGGAACGCGACGCGCTGATCCTCAGTCTTGGGGGAAATGACATTGCGTTGCGACCTCGGTTACGCACAGCTGTCAACATGTTGATGCTGACGAACTCGCCTCGCTGGCTCATCAGCTCTGGTCTTGCTCCCGGATTTGGGTTCTTCGTCAAGTTCTTCCATGGTCGCATCCAGGTACCGTATATCTCGCCCAGTCAGCGCAAGTATCGCTGCCGTGGCAGCGTGTTCCTGTGCGTGCACCCACCCTCACGCACAGCCTCCTCCACAGCCTCACCCACCACACCCGCACTCACCCACACCCCCACAAACACACACACAACACAGGCTGAGGACAGTGATGGTGAGCTGACAGACGCACCGCAACCTTCTCACCGCAAGAAACACAGTATCACCCACGCGCACGCATGACGAACCAATCAGGAGCTTCTTCGGCGAATGGTCGCAAAGCGCCCGCCCCGCACCATTCTCGTATGTATGATTTACTACCTCGACCCCCGCCCCGGCGGCAGCTGGGCCGACCGGACGCTTGGCGCCATGGGCTACGATAGGGAACCCGAGAGGCTCCAGCTCATCATCCGTACGCTGTTTGATCGGATCAACCGCATCGGGTTCAACATCCCTGGCGTGGCCTCGGTGCTGCCTGTTCCGCTGTTCCGGGTGCTGGATGGCAGTGACAGTGCAGACTATGTACAGCGGGTGGAGCCGAGCGTGCAAGGCGGCCGTAAGATGGCAGTCGCGCTGCTCGACGCCCTCCAGAGCGCAGAGCGCTAGTACTCCTGATCCATATATTAGAGCGCAGAGCTCCAGTTACGAGTCCAGTACTCTTTATCCATATAATTGCAGTCGCCGCAAGCGGCGATTGCAGCGTGGGAGGAGTCGCCTGAACTGGATGATTTTGTCAGTAGAGACGGGGCTGCCCTGGGGGGCAGTGATGACGAGGTGGCATGTGGCCACAGTGACTGGAACGTCGAGCCTGTGTCCAGTGACCACGAGGACCCAGCGGACGTTCACATTTCTCTCAAGATAGATGGACTTGAATACATTATTAGTGACACGAGAGCAATTGAAAGCAATGGCGGAATTGTCAAAGCATTGGGTCGCATGAGAAAACAACAACCCACAGATTGTCAATGAATTCAGTCCGAGTCACCCGAGCATCATGACATTTTAGTCTTGCAAGACCACCACCCCCTGCATAATGAAGGCTCTGTTTAATGCAGACATGGCATTGCGGTCATCATAGTGGCGTGTTTGGTTGCGCAATGACTCGCTGACAGTGTGTGCAAAACCTGTCGGACGGGCACACGCGTTGGCACCCAAATATTTGGTTTTATTGAGAACTTGAATTACTGTTGAATCGGGATCCAAAAAGAGAGTTGGGGCTAACAGCCTCGGTCCAGGTGGTTCCTACATTGAAATCTACTGAGCTGCTTCTACACCAAGCTGCTTCCAAAGGAGGCAGGCGTCAACAAGTACGGGCCAGGTGCAGCATTTTGGCGGTACAGAAGCTAGCGCGCGCTGCAAGAGTCGCTGACCGCAGCAAGCGCCAGTGTCAAAACTGAATGACCTTGACGCGCTATGACGTACAACCTGCCGGAAAGCACTTGACCTCATACCAACGCCGGCTGTGAGCAAAAGGCTATAACCCCAGAGCGTCGGAGGCGGCGGTGCGCACGGCAAGCGCACATCACTTGGGCGAGACGCCGTCGGCAGAGTAATTCCAGACACGGGCCCGCATGTCTCCGGAGCCGGTAGCAAACACGTCAGTGTCAGGCGCGTGCGCCAGACTGATGACTGTTGGGTCGTGGGTTAGGGCGCGAGGAGAGAGGAGGGAGGGAGCAGCGAGAGAGAATTCCAAGTGAGGTGATTTCAACCGCACATCCAGCATTAGCCCGGAGGCAGAAGGGGGACGAGAGCGAGCGAGAGGGAGAGGGAGGGAGAGGGAGAGAAGGAGAGAGAGAGAGGGAGAGAGAGAGAGAGAGAGAGAGAGAGAGAGAGAGAGGAGAGAGGGGGGGAGACGGGGAAGGAGGCCGCTGGAACGAGGAAGAAGAAGTGGGAGAAGAGAGGAAGGAAAGGATCGAAGAGGGAAGAGGAGAGCAGTAATGACGCACCGGAGTTGTGGTGGCCCTGGAGCAAGCACAAAGGCTCCCCATCTTGAAGGCGGGGGTCCCAGAATCGAAGCGATCGGTCCTTGGAACCAGACAGCAAGAAATTGCCACGAGGCGAGAAGGTTACTGAGAGAACGAAGTCCTGAAAGGGCAGGTGAGCGAGCAGGAGCGAGCGAGAGAGGGGAGGGGAGAGAGAGAGAGAGAGAGAGAGAGAGCGAGAGAGGAGACTCCAGCATCCTAGGAGCTGCAGAGCAGCTACAGATTCGAAGGTCTGCCGAGCAGAGAGGAAAGAGAGAGGCTGGGAAGGTTGGAGCTGAGGGAAACGACGCACCTTGTGCCCAGTGAATGTGTTGCGGAGCCTGCTGCGCTGCGACCGCCCACCGCTGACATCCCACAGCTTCACTGTCTTGTCCAGAGAGCCCGATGCAAGAGACTTGCCTGGCGGTCGTGTTACGATCGACGGATCTGGGACTGCTACGCGGCTCACACACGACTCCCTCCCTCGCTCACACACCTATCTGCGCGCGGGATGATGCTCGAGGTATGGGCATATCGCACAACAAGTTGAAACGAGAAGAGCTGTGGACGCACCGTCGGGCGCAAACACCACTGAGTACACCGAGTCCGTGTGTGCCTCAATCTTGTCCAACAGCGTGCCAGTCTCTGTATCCCACAGCCACACAATGTGATCCAATGAACCCTGCCAAGGCACGAGAGCGTCAGGGAACAGGGTCCGAGGATTCAGCAGCGATCAGGGGAATGATGACAAGAAGGCAGGGAGGAGGACGATGACAGGCGTAGCAGCGATCAGTGGCGATTGTGGCGGAGATAAGGGGAGACGGATGTAGCTCAGGGAGACAATTGCAGCAGAGAATAGGGGGACGATGATGATTAGCTGACAATTAAGCAACCATCAGCGATATCATCGGCCGCAGAGTGGTCACAGCTGCCACAAGGATTCTGTCTGGGAGCAGGCGAGTGTTCGAGGACACACAGGGACCCACCGCGGCGATCAGGGAGCCATCGGGGGTCATTGCGACGGAAGTGACTCCTTCTGCTGGCCCCGTCTTGTTCGGAATGGTGGCGTCTCCTCCGAACGTGCGGCGGCACTGTGTTGTCTAATGTCACGTGCGGCGGCACTGTGTTGTCTAATGTCACGTGCGGTGGCACTGGGTTGTGTAATGTCACGCCATGTATCCATTTGACCCTGACGTGCGGGTGCAGATGTTGACGCTGATGTGTACATTTGAGACTGTGTTCTCTCTCTCTCCCCCCCCCCCCCTCTCTCTCTCTCTCCTGTCCCCATGTCCCTCTCTGGTCCTACCATCGATTCTACGCTGTACTGAAGACTCAGCGACAAGATATCATTGCCAATCAATGTGCGTGGGTGGATATGGGATAAGGGGTGGATAACGTGAGGATATTAGGGAATTTCTGTGAGTGGAGGTTATTATGGGTCTGGGTGAGCTGACGATAATGGGCCAAAACTCCGGCACTCAAAGCCAGGGGTCAGCCGAAGAAGGCGTTGGCTCATCGAACAGCCCACCGTCAGAACCGAAGAAACACTCCGGTGGACGCGACTGGAACGAACCACCTTAATCCGGCGACGACTCTCTCTCACACACACACACAGAGAGAAAAGGATCGCACAGACCACCCTGCACATCATAACTCGTCCACAACAGAACACCGTGTTTGAGGATCGCACCGTGCCACTTTCAACGATCTCAGAATGGTGAATCAGGCACGCGCAGGTAGGCAACACACATACCTCGCCATTCTGCATATCCCACAACTTGGCCTTTTTGTCGCCACTGCCAGAGACAACCCATCTGTCGATAAATGTCAACCAGTGGTGCCATGGTCAGAAATACACGGATGGCGAGGGAGGAATGGAATCGAACAGACCTGCCGCCAGTGCAATAATGGACGGAATAGATGTCCAGCTCGTGCCCCAACAAGTTGTACCGCAGACGCTTGCCCTCGATGTCCCACACCTTGATCGCCTTGTCTTCTGACCCAGCAACTAAATATTGGCAATCCTGGTGACGGGCATTCGGTGAGCCGAGTGTTCACGAAGCAATGGGCGTACCGGACTGAAGCACACCGATCGAAAGTAGGAGTCACCAGCCTTGGCGGTGAACTGTGAAGGCTCAAACACACCATCAGACGTGAAGTATCTGGGTGCGTAGGTCAGAACGGTTTCGCTCAGGACCTGGCAAGCTCACCGAAGTTTTTCACCCGTTTTAGCGTAATACAGCACTGCTGCCTCGTGACATCCAGTGACCATGTGCTTACCGTCCTGCAGAGCCAAAATCAACACCCATCCCAACAGAAGAAAATGTCCCCAGCCAAGTCGCATCACCAGAAGGGGCACGTACCGCGCTGAAATTGACGCAACAGACAACGCTGCGGTGTTCCAGCGTGTGGCTTAATTGCCTGCGCTCAAGTTAACGCCAGCAGAAATGAGCACAATGTGTAGTTCCAGGAAAAAGGGAAGACATAAGACAACTGCGCGCCAGGGGGGGGGGGGGGCGTACACATTAATCTGGGTCTGGACGTTCGGGTTGTGGCTGCCGGGAGTGATCAGCGTTCGATGCAAGCTAAGTGTTGCAGGGAAACGAGCCACTGAGCAAAAGCAACTCAGACCAAGATAATGACTCACTATAAGTTCCAGTCAGGGGCGTTTTCGTCCTGTACAGACTTGGACACCAAGCTAAAGGGGGGTGAGACTTGGGAGCGAAAGAACGCGCATGTTACCTCGGTACACTAGGAGTTCCTCCTGCATCCGAAGAGCAAAACGAAGGGAGTTGCAACGCAGGTTGGTTCAAAGGAGCCTTGCCTCCACCAGAAAGGGCAGACACCGAAGGAGGGTCACCAGGGCCGCCCAAATGGGAGGGTGCTGGACCTGTTTGCGAGGTGAGGAACGGCCGACAGGGGACACTACGAAATCCTCACCCAAGCGAGGGAATTGGTTGCTCTCGTCAGTTCGCGAGCGCTTCGGATCAGGGACACCTGTTTGCGAAGATCCAAAGGTGAGCATGGGCGGGAAACATGACACTACACGACGAGGGTAACGGAGGCGACCAAACCAACCCATAACACCAAATAACACCCCATACAAACCAAGTGGCATTGAGGCTGCTTTTGGGGCGCACCTGGATCAAGCCGTGGTCGGCGGCTGCCGTCGTCTTGGCTGAATGACGTATCAGTGGGACCGAAGGCAGCAAGAAAATACCAACGGACCCTTTCGCGATCAACGCGTGTTTTCGCTCAAGATCGAGAAGGTTCTGCTGGAGGGTCTTCAGCTCAGACAGCTGCGCCTCCACTGTTGTCGCGCGTCAGCGCGCATATTCTCGCAATTCTTGAGCTCCCACATTTTTTTTCGTAGTCGTCCCGCTGGATCTGACATATGTTCGCTTCCAATGCAACCTGGGTGATCTGCTCAAACTCGTTCTTCAGTTGCTCGAGGAGCTCCGGCACTTGGCTGCCAGCCACCCCGCGACCGCCCTGCTTGTGATACATTGTGTCGCTGTGATGTCCACACAACCCGTTCCTTGTCAAACTTGCCAAAAAAATAAAATGCTTCCCGAACGCCGCCCCTGGATAAGGTGGCAAAGTGTGTGGCGGAGAACTGGCGCGGAAACAGCACCTCGAAGGGGGGATCTATACCACGTTTTGAAACAAATCACTAGAAAAACCGAGTGCTGGTGAGTAAGGAACGGCACCAAGGAAGGCACCTCAACCGTTCCTGAGGGACAGCCGTTTCGAAAGTTGTGAGATCAACTCTCGATCAAGCAACAGAAACCTACTCAGTTAAGGACCTCGCTACCTCGCTGTAGTGCTGGGTTCGGCGTCGGAGATTTGGTGATCCGCGGTTCGCCCACCGACAAGAGTGCTGTCACACACCCAAGCGCAACAAGGGACAAAACTTAAAAGCAAAGAGTGACACGCGGAACCAGGAGGCGCCACAACCGGCCTCTCGGCCTCTCGCAGCGGCAACAGGCACAAAGGGTACAGTACAATTGTAGTAATAAGAAGATCAAGGCCAAGCCCGGTGATTGCCGTGATTCACTGGTTATAAATATTAAGATGCCCCCACGAATGCGCGAAAAAGAGAGAGATTCATTCACGTTGCCCGTAGCTTACAGCGTAACTTACAGTACTAATAAGATAATCAATGGCCGGACATGATATTTTCGATTCCCTCCATGTTGACCTACTGTAAAGCATTCTGATGTCTCAGATTTCTGCAAAAGGTGTTCATTCATATACTGGTAGGCTATAATTGAATTGAATGAATTTGAATCGTCCGCTGTCCAGACTTGGGAAAAAAGAAAATGGAAAGTGAGGAAACGAAAAAACAAATTGAAGCAATGCAGCCGTCAGTCTTGATTGGAGAGTCGACGGAATGACCCGGTGGTTTTATGCACGCTGCTCTGACACGTCCCTGGGCTCTCGAATTAGCTGCGTTGAAGCAACTTTCCCAATCCAGGCGCTGGCCCCTCGCGATCTTAAGCGGTTCCGTGTGAGGCCGCTTCATGTCTTGATCATTGTACGAGCGTGAAACATGTTTGTACATTTCAAAAACATCTGTACTGTGTTCCAGATAACAATTAAGCTATCCTTTGGAATGTAATCGATATGGAAGAGTGCTCGCTTCAAATCGCGGATAGACATATTAAGAATTCGCATTTCATAGAAAAGGGTGATTACACTCATATCAAAATCTGCTAGTTCCGTTGATGATTCAAAAATCGATTTTAGTGTTGCAATAACATTAATAACAACAGCACGTTTTTGTGAAATAGGTCCTTCACTCCATGATTGCACATTGGTATTTCATCATATTTTGTGTCTTTATTTGTAAAAATATGTCTTTCATTTTTATGGCCGTTCCGTGTTACGAAATTAGTACATATTGTTTAGAGTTCTTAACTTCAATAGTGGCTTGGATAACATATTTGTGCCGACTTGGCCATCGATTTCTACAGTCATGGGATCAGGGAAAGATTCGAAACAGTTTTCAATAAGAATTTTTGCTTTTGATGTATCGCATTGGTTTCGGACAATCACGCATATCATGAGTAGATCGTCCACATAGTGTACACCACTGATAAATTGTTAGTCTCGTCCTTCAAGTTGAGAAGTACATACCATCGGAATTCAGAGACGGCACAAAGAAGTATGGCCATTGCAGGGCTTGCAGGCAGCAGGCGGACCCATCGGGACACCCATGATTTGTTGTAATAAGGCAATGCCGATACCGTGAAATATGAGTTATATCCAGATCAATTAGCATAATGTTAATTTCGAAAATATCTTGGAAACTTGAAATCAAGCGTGATCTATACAGTTAGCAAAACCCGATCCCGACCCGAGTGTAGCTCCCTAGCTCCCTGTCGCCTGACTCAGTGATCAACTTCTTTAAGGTAACAGTGTGTCTCTGTCTTTTTTTCTTGCATGTTTGATTTTGACAATGGTACATATCCAGTGTATCATGTCTTTAACAACATCGTGGGGTACATCTGTATACATRTTTTTAATGTCTCCAGATCCGATAAACACAAAATCTTTTAATTTGGCACTTTCTCACAAAGTTGGCACTTTTGCCAAAAGTGCCATTTTCGTGCTCTGAGAGGGGCCATTTTGGTGCAACGCTGCCAAATTTAGGAAGTAAAAGTCGTTTTTTGAGCTTTATGCCCCAATAAAGGGTGCTTTTTGTGCTCGATTCTGCCTCTTGTTTCGGAATGGGTGT
>QUTJ01031469.1:0-11961 GCA_003573635.1 Goniomonas avonlea | reverse complement strand
TCCCTCAGTCCTCTCCACTAACTGCCCTCACAGCCCCTGCTGCCTGTTGCCAGCCCTGGCAGTGCCAGACACGACTTGGTGTGGGCAGGACTGCGAGATGTCTACCGCCACCTCCTGGCTGTCCTCAAGTTGCCCAGTATCCAGCATTTGACACACTTGCACGTGCACGCGTTGTCGCATGCATCTCTCCCCTGTGTGTCTGTCGCCCTCTGTCTCCCTCGCCCTCCCCCGCCCCCTCTTATGCCTTCAGGCAGGCCCTCACGGGTCTGTGGCCGCTCAGCGGTTCCTGAATGGCTTGAATCCTCTCTCTCTCTCTCTCACACACATTGTCACACCATTCATCACGAGTTAGCTGAGGTAGGGGAGCTACGTGACTTCACGCAACTTGTTAATGAATAACATATCGTATATCTGAGTATGAGTAGGTTGCAGGTGTGGAACTCTACTGCAGTTTACGACTGTAGTTATGATGGATGACTACTATGGTGTCGTGGACAGAGCGCCGACCCGGTGACCCCTTTGAGCGCCCCTGGCGCATCCTCGAGGGCATGGCGGAGTCACGTTCGGCGATGGACACTACCGGCACCACTGCACATGGCATCCCTGTTATGCTTCGGACCCATGCTCGTCGCAGGTTTCGATCGCGACACTCATGCTCTTCCGCATCAACAACACGCAAGCCGTCACGGCGTTCAACAAGGGGTATTCGCTGAACCCCCAGGTTGACGCAATCCCACGAGAGTTTGTCAACTCAGCTGTCAAGTACGGCCTGGAGTGCGTCTGCATCCACATCGTGGGCACGCTCAACACACGCGCCGACGGGCTCTCACGACACACCATTCAGCCTTCTTCAGCTGACTACTCGTTCACCCACCGTGACTGGCTCGAGAAGTTTCTTGAAGTTCACCACACCGCCGGAACTTCAAGCTTTTGCTGACTGCCTTGGCCACAACACGCACCCCACACCACTGCTGGTGGCGCCGAAGCTTCTTCGATGAACCCCTCGCCGGTCACTCCCAGCTTTCACAAAGCTTGAGGAGTTGGTCAACCATCTGGTTGAACAGAGTAAGACTGCGCAGTACGTGGCCATGCTCATCTGGCCACGACTCGGCACAGCAGTCGAGACGCGCCAGCGCCAGCTACTCGAGGGTGCTGGCTTCATCTACGTATACAGATTCCCACCCGGCTCACGACTCTTTCGCCACACTCCTGCACTCTTCTGTTTCCCTCCAGCACCTTCCGCGTCTGTGACGGCACCTCCCACCCACTGGCCCGTCGAAATCTGGCACAGAGGCTGACACCGCGCCGCAGGTGGCGAGCACTTGCCATCCACCGCCGCCGGAGGACAGTGTCATGAGTTCAGCTAAGTCCAGCCCCACATCGGTCCCTCCGAGCCAGGTGCCCGAGGACCGCATGGTCCCTGCAGATTTCGAGTGGCCGCAGCTCACAGCAGACACAATGCAGGAGCTCGACCTGGTGATCGCGCCATCAGGATCTGTATCTGCCCAGCGTGCGGCATCTGCATCCTGATGGTCTGCGCTTTCACACTGGCGTTGACCCTGCCCACGCGTGCAGACGAGTACACATACAGCCGTTTCACCTACGACGGGCCCGGCTCGCAGAGCATACTGCATGGATCATCGCACAGCGCCAGCAGTTCGGCCTCATGCATGTCCCAGGTGTCACACCAGCCTCATGCATGACCAGGTGTCCAAGCTCCTCGCACTGGAGGACGACAGACCACTACCACCCCCATCCAGGGAGCTCGCGTACGTCGAGAGCAAGAATGGAGGCCCCCGCTACAGTGTTGTACCTCTCACCGCCAGACCAGATGTGCTACGAGGCATTATTGGCCATTGCAGGCGTTGCAGCCGTTGCAAGGACAAGCTTCACCGTGGCATCACTTGTGTGTCATGCAGCCAGACGCGTTGCCACACGTGTCTCAAGCTCCAGGGGCACGCCGCTTCATGCGTCCGCATCTGCGGATCGTGCACGGTCATCGAGGCACGACACGATTTCGCCGTTGCACCAGGGGGGGAGAGTGTTTCCAGTGTTTCCTCGTCGAGGCAGCCTCGGATGCAAACTTGCTGCTAGCAGCAGCAAAGAAGGTGTGGTCGAGCGACGCCGACTGCCGTCACATCCGCTTCCAGAGGGCTCTTGCGCATCACAGAGACAACATTTACGTCTTCCCACCTATGCCACCCACCTATGCCACCCACCGTATGGATCCATTCACACCCGCTGTCTTCAGCGCACCCGTGTTCTGTTTCGCAGGTTTCAAACCTAACACTAGACTGTCTCGGGTAGGGGAGCCCATTCCACTCACCCACCTTGACTAATAAAGTGCTTCATGTCACACTGAGCCATTATCCACGGTTGATTAGGGGGGGTCACGTGACCGGCACCTAACTAGGGGGTCTGTCCCACCACATTATCGCCTAGCCTATTGTATATCACAATATATTGTATTCCACATTATCGTCTAGCCTATTGTATATCAAGTACGGTGCGCGGGCGGCGCGATCGGGCCTGCCTCGGCTGGGTCGTCTCCTCAACCCTCACGCTGCATGTGGGCCACATCTGACGAGCACGCACATGACGTCAACCGTGCCAAATACGAGGTATGGCGCCAAGCGAAACCGTTGGCTGGGTCGATCACTGATACTGCATCACGCGCTGTTCAGTGTCTGCATTTGCGGAGGAATGCATCCGGCTTGTCTGTGTTGTACTGGACCGACGACGGTTTGGTGATTCCGATTGTGTCGTTGACCTTGACGCACTTGACCGTCGCTGGGTTGCAGGATTCGTTGTGCTTAGAGCACTTACAGTTGAATCCACTTGATGCATCCGTCGTCGCGAAGCTTGTCGCGAAGCTTGTCGCGAAGCTTGTCGACGTAATGCATGGATGTAAGAACCAGAGGGTAGTAAGAGAGCAGGCCCTCCCACTTCCCTGTGCCTGATGCAACACACTGGAACTCTGCCTGTGCGGACAGAGGGGGGTCGGGGCCGCCGGTGGCGA
Organism: Goniomonas avonlea; assembly: GCA_003573635.1. NCBI lineage: Eukaryota > Cryptophyceae > Goniomonadida > Goniomonadaceae > Goniomonas > Goniomonas avonlea. Next base: position 8,942 of record QUTJ01031469.1, on the reverse strand, counting down.
GGGACGACCCGTTGACGCGGTCGACTTGGCGCTTGCTGCGGTCATCCGGTTCTGGTTGGCGCCAGTGATTGTACTTCCAGTCATACCGGATCTCGTCGATGATGTACATCAGCGACCTGCATGGTGCCCACTCCTCCCACTTGAGCTTGTGCATGGCCGAGTGGGATATAAAACCTGTCTTCGTTGTCCTTCATGCCTGCGACGACAGTCTTGGCGAAGAGGCGTCTGTGCTCCTCATGAGTGGAGGGGAGCGAGGGAGCCTGCTGCGACCAGAAGGGGTCGACGTAGAAGACACATCTTGCTGGGTGGGAGCGCTGGGTGCTGGCGATGGCGACGGGGCTGTAATGCCGATCGGGCAATGGAGCTTCCGGAATCAGATGTTGCTGTCGCACGCTCTGATCTCTTCAATGAGGTAGCGCTCCACCTCTCGGAAGATCGTCTCGTTGGACTGTTGGTTCCATCCCAATGCATGTCTGGCATGCACGGCGGAATAGAATCAAGTAGTAAGCGCAAGTGGCCACCCGAACTCGTGTTCAATGAGTTGGATGTGGCCGATTGCAGATGCAATACATGCTGCTGCACGGCCTCAATGTGCTTTGTACAAGTCGTCGCACAGTCGGCCGTTGAGGTGAAATGCTTGAACGGCCTCCACGCACACGATGACCTTGGTCATGCTCCACTGTCGTGTTAGTGTAGAGCCTTCCTCTTGCACAACTGGGCATTCCCATCTTGTGTGTGGTGTGTAGGAAGCAAAAAGTTTCTCCATGCGGTCCCGATTCCTGGTATCAGCATCGAAACCAATGGGCCAATCACCTGGGTGAAAGATCTTCTCCACCTCGGACCCTCTGGCGATGGTGATGGAAGCAGGGCGAGCAGCCCTTGCTGCTGGTCTGGGTGCGTTGTCCGCAAGTGGTGTGAGGGCACCTGCATCGAAGCCAAACTCGGCCTCCTTGCCGAGTCCCACACAATAATCGCAGACGATGAGCCGGACTGTGGTGGCGACTGCTCGGCCCCCAGCCGCACGGAGGCATTCGTCATGTCCGACTAATGGGCAAGTCGCACATTGGGCGAGGCGAGCAGAGCCGCTGAGACTACGGCCGGCGCGCTCTGGGCAAGCTGGTATCCAGCATCTGGCGGCCCAAGCTGTCCTTGGTAGCATTGAAAACTCGCAGCTGACGCGAGTGGCCTCCTGCGGTCTTGGTTGGCTGCGGTCCATGCGCTGCAGTCTTCGACTTGGGCGCCCGCGCCCGCTGGGTGCTTCCGGCAGCGTGGTCGGGGCAGTAAGCTGGACCATCAGCCGCGCAACATATCAGGGTTTTTGTATCGAAACCTGGGCAAGTTGCTGGCTCTGCAGCAAAACCTGCGAAACGAATAGGCTGTGCCATAGCGGAAGTAAATGTAGGGAAGCAGGAACACTGTTGGTTGGTAGGTGGCTCGACAAAAAGCAGGCAATCCCAAAAGACAGCGCAATGGCAAACATTTCCAAAGTTTGACACGTTGACACGTGTCTTGTATGTACTGGCGAGCAGCGTCACTCTATCTTCCTATGAGACAAACTATTGTAGCAACCGAGTAGCAACACACAACACACACACACACTCGCTCGCTCGCTCGGTTTGCGCTCTCCGTGTGCTCTCATCTCTCCTTGACTCTCCACTCTTGTCTTCTCCGCAAACTTTATTCTCGGCTCTCCTCTCCTCCAGTCCCCTGTGCTCTGCATTCCCCAGCCCTCTTCTCACACAGACCCACACTCACACACACACACTCGTCTTCTGCCAGACTCTGTCGTTCTGGCCTCGGTCGTGGCATTTGCTGCTTCAGTTTTCTTCTGTGTGCTCTGCCCTGTCCCGTGGGTTCCTCTGGGTTGGTCTCACTCTGTGCGCCTTTGGCTGCTTCAGCTGGGCCAGTTTTTCCCCACTCTTTGGCATGTTCGGATCCCACTCTTTGGCAAGTTTGGATCCTTGACCGATTTAGGCGTGCGGTCTCTCACGCTTGTGCTGTGCTTGGCAAAGGCTGGGTTTGCGGCGGCGGACAAGCTTACGCTGCTCAAGCTGCTCGATAAGGTGAGCTTGACAAGTGTGACCTGCACTGAGGGCTGGACTGGCGAGTTGAGGGTGCAGTGCAGACGATTGCAAGCGGCGTGGGACGGGAGTGATCCGAGGAGAGGAGGGGGGCGGAGTGGTGCAAAGTAGAGGAGTGGTGTTGTCTCTCTTCTCGAGTGTGCGTTCGTCACGATGCCTAGTGCCTACTTCCTGTCGCTCGTATCAAATCCAGTGGCTGGTATGTGATTGGCTGAAACGGCGAACCGGCGTTCAGCTTTGTCTCGTATCGAGTTGTCGTTAGGACATTGACGTTGCTAGAGGTGAGTTGGCAGCACACTTTGTCTCGTATTGAGTTGTCGTTAGGACATGAGGTGAGTTGGGGGCGCACTTTGTCTTGTATCGGGCTGTCGTTAGTGTGTGACCTGGCCGTTGACATTGACTTTGACAGGGTTTCAAGAGAGAAACACTCGGCGTTTTGTCTCTGATCGAGTTCCCGTTTCAGATAGTGTTCGCAGTGATTACTGGCCGCTGGGCTGCGGGCCGGTTCCCTCTCGCTCCTGTGAGTCCATGTTTCGTTCTCCGGGTCTTTTTTTGGTTACAAAATGTGGGTCTTTGGTGTTTCTGGAGATGGGTTGCTGGGTCGAACGCTGTCTTGACTGCCTTTCTTGCATGGCGAATCTGTGGCTCCGTCCTCTCTCTTATCGAGTTTCCGTCTCAGAGGGGTGGGAAAGTGTCAAAGAAAGCAGAATTTTGCGCTACAAAGCGCATTGCYGACAGCATCAGTCCCACGAGAAGCCAACGGCGGGGCCTCTCGTGGGACCCGCCAATTTACGGATAGGATTTCGAGTGTTATCTTAGTCTATAAGATTAGCGCTCCGCTGCTCAGATAGACGTCGATTCGAAATCCAACCGCCACAAATCTCTCTGTGGTTCGTAACTCTCTCTGTACTTAGTCGATTCTCGATTGAGAAGAACTGGCTAAGAGAGGGAGATACGAACTCGAGCTGTAGGCATGAAATTCTGCTCCCTAGCCGCACTCAACTCATGCCTTAGACATTGCCACGCCTGGGCCTACACACATCCACTCAGTCCCCCCCCCCCACCCCTTCCCTCTCACACTCACACACGATAACACGCTTGCGCACCTAACCTCTCGCGCTCCTAACCTCTCGCACCTAACCTCTGGCGCACAGTGGGTGCGGGCGTACAACGCGAAGCTCTGGTTGGGCCCTCTCGGTGCCTTGTTAGTGTATATGTATATGCCCACCTCGACTTTCGGGATGGCAGTGCTGGTGTACATGCTCCTGTGCGCCTTCATGACCAACGTCATGTTCACAGCCATGGTGCGACCGAGGCTTGATTTCGTGCTTGCTTGGTTCGGGGGGAAAGTGTTTGCCTCTCTTTGCAAGTTTTCCAAAAGCCGGGGAAGTTGCCTTGTCTTTGTTTCTCTGCCCAACGGGAGTTTTTCCTTTCTTGCTTTTGGAATCAGGGGTTCTATTGAAGTTTGTCTGGTCCTACATTGTTTAATCTGTCTGTGCGCCTGGGTTGTGTCGGCGCGTCCCTTTTTGTGTGCGGCGCAGTGTCGGGCTGCCTCGTGCTCTCTCTCACACACACACACGCACATGTGTCATACACACATTGTCACACTCACAAACTGTATGTCGATAGGGGTGGGGAGCTACGTGACTGCACGCAACTACAGTTAGCGGGTGTGTACACGATAGTGTGGTTCAGTGGTGGTGTTAGACGCCATGAACTAACCACTCATACAGCGAGTGCGACACGATCAGTGGGTTCGCGGGTTGCGATAGCGCCGTAGGCTAACTGATCGAGGCTGCGTGTGGGATAACCAAAGCGTGTGGGAGAACCAAAGTGGGACAGTACCCCATATCAAGGATGGCATGTCACGGACGCCCCCCCTATGTGTGGTGGTAATAATGAGGTGCTGCGGGTCGCTGGGGTACCGGTTGTGGCACCGACAAAGACCGCACCTCGCAACAGGCGGAGCCTGCTCTCGGCGTCTCGCATGCTGTAGATCTTTGACGCCGCTGAACGCCAAAACCCGAAAGCCTGCAACTGCTCGTCGGTGAGGTGGCCTCGCTCAGTGAGCATCTGGGCCATTCACTTCCGGAATGACTGGGCGCCCAGCTCCTTGCACTTCCTGCCGGTAACACCGCTGAAGTGGTCCAGGAAAGCAGCGAACTCGCGACACCTCCACACGTCCCCGTTCTCCTTAGCGAGAAGCGGACCGGCTTGCTTCCCGGGCGGAAGAGAAGCTGTCCGAACCATGTGGCAAAGGGGAGCCCGACACAGTTGTCATCGGAGATGTAGCGCCATGTAAGTGCTTTCAGCGACTGGTTCTTCTCGTGCGACCCCGTGATGCGAAAATACATGTGGCCGTCGAGAGAACCTTGCGCGATCGGAGTGTCATCGCTGCCTCCCGGCCCACATAGCGGATGCTGGGGACCACACTGCGCCGCAACATGGACGCAGATAGTGCGACCACGGCGAGCGCGAACTCCTGCTCCATCCAGTCGTCAGACTGCACGAAAGCCTCCATATAATGATCAAAGGACTCGGTCGTGATCGGTTCCTAGGAAAGCATCGGGTTAGTCGGTTTTGTACTGTACCGAGTCCGGGTTGGTGATATTGATGGTGTCGTCTGCCTCGCAGTACTCCACTGTGGCACGGTTGCACGCCTCGTTATGCTTAGAGTGTTTGCTGTCAAACACCAAACGCCACTTAACAGTCGCGCAACTTGTCCACATAATGCATGGGGGTGAGTACTAGTGGGTAGTAGGACAGGGGCCCTTCCCACTTGCCGGTGCCGGTGGCCACCCTCTTGAACTCCGCTTGCACCGAGAACGGTGGGTCCGGTCCGCCTTGATCGAGCGATGAGCCGTTGACCCAAGTAATGGGGGATGAGCGCCTCGCGCGATCGTGGCTCGCGCCAGTAATCATATTTCCACCCATAACATATACCCTCAACGACCTCAAGTGGTGCACCGTGCGCCACCCACTCTCTCCAGTCAAGCTGTGGGAGCCCAAATTGAATGTAAAGTTCGTCCTCTGAGTCATGCATGCCTACAACTATTGTTTGAGCAAACAGCTCGCTATGTCGCTCGTCAGCGGACTCCTAAGGTGGCACTTGCTGAGACCACAGAGGGTGGGTATGGTCGTGTTCGATCCTCACCTCGACGACGCGTGAATCGAAACCAGACCACCTCTCCTCTCTGCACAGAATGCACACAATGGAATCGCTGGTGCGGGTAGGGGCCGATGGCATCCGTCGAATCACCGTCGATGGCCTTGGATACCAGAAACATGAAAGAGTGCACTGTATGTCCTTCATCGTGTGGTCCTGATGCTACCAGTCTCCCGACAATAGGACGCGTGCGCTCCCATGCTGTGTATTGGAATCGAGACCATTGCGAACACCGATCATGGTCGGGATGCTGGCACGGCAACCCTGACACCAGTGATGGTTGTCACTTCTTGCCGTGCTTGCGCTTGCGACCGCCTTCTTCGCGCTGCTCTGCGTCATCGCCCACGGTAGTCGGCGTCGCTTGCTGCTCGAGTAGCTTCGCTGCCTCCTCGCAGAGCTTGTTATCACTCCTCATAAGAATAAGACAGGGATGGAGAAACAATTCGCATCCTACACACCATACACACGCTGGGAGCGCCCGGTCGCGAGTGAGGACGGCGTAACGCTGTCGCGACCTTGGAGTATGACAAAAGTGATTGCACTGCTGGAAGCAGTACGTCAAACGCACCTTTGCGGACCGTGTGCAGAAGACGCCTACAAGACTACGCGGGTCAAAGCGGCGATGTGCATCGCATTTGCCATCACCCTATTCCTGCCATCGAAAAGCAGCACGGATGGCCGTTGGCTTCTTATTACTTACTGCTGTTCCGGCGAGGGTGCCAGCAACAGACTCGATGGGAGGCCACGTGGGACGAGGCGATTTTCCGCGACGCAGAGCGGCACCGTGCTCAGGAACTCAGTGCCACCAGCGGTGATTTTTGATTTGGTGCCCTATACTGCCGATTGGGCCTACGCCGGCCACTGTGACGCCTACGCCATCGCAGTCCAGTGTCGCAGCGATGGCCAAGGCATCGCCTGCCAAGGTTGCGCCGGATGACCAGTGTGGCTATTGCAACAACAAAGGTCACTTGCGAGCGAACTGCAGGATTGTCTGAGTGTCGTTGTCGAAGCCAACTGGCCAATCACCTGTGTGGTACAGCCGCTCGAACTCTGCAGCTTTGCCAGTCGCAGCTGGCGCGATCCCGCGAAGCGCGGCACCGCCCGCGATGGCGATGTTTGCCTTAGCAATAGGTGTCATGGCTCCGACGTTGAACTTGATTTCGGCTTCCTTGCCGAGTTTAACGCAGTGGCTGCAGACCACCAGGTTCGCCTCGGTCATCAAAGCCTTCCCACCCACCTGCTCCAGGCATTCGAGGTGGGCGACGAATGGGCACGACGCACATTGTCGAAGCTGGGCTGACCCAGCCAGCGCTCGACCGCCTCGAAGTGGGCAAACCGGAATACAGCATTTCGCAGCCCAGGCAGCTCGAGTCAAGCGAGCAAAATCATTTCTGTTAGCCAACAGGCGTGAGCAGTCCTGATGGTTGGTCCGCCACAATGAGAAATCGATCACTGCTGCTGGGCCCTCGGCACCCTGAAGGAGGTCAACGGGAGCAGCGTGGTTTGGGCAATATCCTGGTCCATCGACAGCACATCGAACCAAAGTTTCAACATCGAAACCTGGGCACTTGTCAGGTTCTGCCGCGAAGCCAGAGAAACTTTGTAAAGCCATAGTGAAGTCTGAGAAACCCGGTAGAAAAAGTAGAAGGGAGTGGTGTGCTCAGCAAAAAAAACGAAGGAGCAGGCACAGCACTGCGTCCAAGTTTCCCAAAGCACAGGAAACTGCCGACAGTTGGATTTACTCGATTTCGGATTGACACGTCATTCCGTAATCAAGCAATCCAATCCAACGGAACGCTAGTCATACAACCTGCAGTGTTTGGACGATAGATGCAGTTACTACAAGTAGGTATCTCGGCCTACTCTCTTGCAGTGATACAAACTATTGTAGCACCAAAGGTCCAACACACGACACACACACACACCCAAACACACGCACGCACACCAGTGTTTGCCCCATAACAACCTGCTTCGGACACTGGGACCTTGTCCTGGATACGGGACACCTGTGTCTAGCACTGCATGCCCCCCCCACTCCCTCTTCTTAGGGGTCGTTTTTCGCCCGCATCGGGGACCCAGCAATAGGAGGGTCGTACCTGACGCTGCTCAACACCTTGTCCAACCTCGGCGGCACGTGGCCGCAGTCCCTCGTCCTGTTCGCCGTCGAACCCCTGACCTTCTCTTCCTGCGTTACGCCCGGTGCGCATCCACAACTCCCTCTTACCCTCTCTCCCTCTCTTTCCTGCCTCTCTCTCCTTGCTCTCTCTCCTCCCTCTCCCTCTCTCTCCTCCCTCTCCCTCCCTCTCCCTCCCTCTCCCTCGCACCTGGATCGATCTCCCAGTGGATTGTTGTCAGCGGTTTCCAGGATATGTGAATTACACTCTCTGTCTCCCTCCCGCCCGCCCGCCCGCCCTCTCTCTCGCTCTCCCCGTGCCCCTCCCTGTTGCTCACCCACCTTCCGCAGACGACTGCACCGTCACCGTCGACGGTTTCTACATTGTGACAGCCATCTGTCTCATCGTTGGTATCGTCTGCATTATCGTGCTGCGGCCCCATATAGACCGGATTCAAACTCTTGACGTGGCCGAGTGGCGGAGTGGCGGGTCCAAGCGGGCTGACGACGACGTGTGACACCGTACCGACACCATGTCCTGCGCTGCTGAGTGCTGGGGTGAGCGTGTGCGTTATCGACGTGAGCGCGTGCGTTATCGTGAGCGCGTGCGTTATCACGACCACACAGCACACAGCCTCAGGAGATCGTCCTCGACGATCCGGGGCGTGGGATCGTGGGCTGTATGCGACGCTGCCCGATAACGCTCGTGCTGCAGTGTGTGCGGTTGTGCTGCAGTCATACGAGCGCACTGATGACGATGTTTGAATGCATTATCGTGCTGCGCCCCATATGAATGCTGGAAGGTTGTAAGTTGGGCCAAGGAGGGCAACGTCTGGACTCTGGACTGCCCTTGAGCTCAGCAACTTGTCAGTGTGACCTTTGTTCCACACTAGGGCGACTCGAGTCCAACTCGAGTCAGTCACGTGACTTTATATGATAAAAGTGAATTAGTCAATTTCGATGGTGTCTTCTGGTGGTGCAATTCTTCCGTGCGCAGGACTCGGGTGCAACAAAATGAACAAAAAGAAACTCGGAAGCAACAAAAACAGAACAAAAAAAACTCTTATCAAAGTCCCTCCCTCCCCTTCCCCCTTCCCCTGCCCCCTCCGTCCCTCACCGTCTCTCCCTCCCCTTCTTCCCCTCCCCCTCTCCGAGGCAGATGGAGACAGAGGGACGAAGGAAAGCCAGAGGGAGGATTAAGATGGAGGAGGAGGGGAGAGGGACGAGGTGGAGGGAAAGAGAGCTCGAAGGGAACGAGGGAGAGGGAGCGGGCCGAGAGAGAGGGACGAGGAAGGGACGATGGTGCACTATCAAACTTTGACGCGCGATTTGAAGGCTTTGAGAACAGATTTTGGTAAAACAGCCGATTTATTAATTACGAATCGGCGGAAATATTCTTTTGGAACAACAGTGGCTTGGCGTTGGGCGGAGTTGGCAGACAAGGCAGAGACTGACCTCTGTCCTGCGAGGGGACAGGTTAGGGGAGGGGACGGGACATGTTAGGGGGAGGGGTGGGGAGAAAGGGGGCGAGGGGAGGAGAGGGACCCAGACCCAGAACATTGGTGCTCTCGGAGCTAGACCG
>QUTJ01031468.1:0-11959 GCA_003573635.1 Goniomonas avonlea | reverse complement strand
AGAGAGAGAGAGAGAGAGAGAGAGAGAGAGAGAGAGAGAGAGAGAGAGAGAGAGATGCCCTGCGTCGCGGTCTCGTATGCACTTGAGCCCAAGATCAATTAAACCACACAGATGCCTATTTTACTCTTTTGCCGAATACGCGTGCAGCACACGACAAGACCAAATTAGTCACGAGGCTGATTCGCCAGCTCTCTCAAAAAGGACTCTGAGACAGCCGGAGCCTCTGACCCACTCTATCCCGTAGACACATCTCTCGTCGACACAGTTGTCGTGCGACCCGCAGTTGCCTTGGTTCGCCAGCTTTCTCAAAAGTCTCTGAGACAGCGGGGGTTCTGACCCCATACACATCTCTCGGTGAGGCATCCAGACCCAGAGATGTCGTGCGACCCCAGTGGCCTTGATTCGCCAGCTAGAGCTCTCAAAGGGGTTCGGAGACAGCCAGAGGCACAGTTGTCGCGCGACCAGTTCTATCAAAGCAGTGCAGTTCCGATCCGACTTGTGGGAAATTGAACAAGCAGCAGACAAACGGTATCCGATCCAACTCGAACAAGCAACCACTTGGCGTCTGATCCGATTCAACTCGGGGAGGGGGGGGGGGCGATCAAGCAGCAGACAAAATATTATTGTCGTCTGATCCACCTCGTGTGGGGAGCAAGGAAAAGAAGACTGACCTCCTAGAACAGCAAGTCGCCTCTTGCACCAAGCTGGTATGGCGTTGCCGACGGCTGACTGTACGGCAGCAAGGAGGCACTGGGCGAGACAGAACTTGGCGACACGGTCATCGGAGAGTGGGGAGAAGGCAGCTGGTTGTACCCGGCGTGCTGGTTGTACCCGCCATGCTGGTTCTGAAACTGTGGATTGACCAACGCGTCTTGAAGCTGGTTGTGCAACAAGACCATCGGTTGCTGGGGATACTGTTGCTGCTGTTGCTGGGGATAATCTTGTTGTTGCTGCTGGGGATACTGTTGTTGTTGCTGCTGCTGTGGGTACTGCTGCTGTGGTGGCTGCTGGTACTGCTGACCCGGATGTTGCTGCGGAAATTGTTCTGAGCTGACAAAGGTCTGCGGGTACTGTTGCTGCAGCAGCTGGTCCCCAAGCTGGATGTTCGCCATCTCGAACTCTCCTCCGGGTTGACCTGTTTTTCTGTGTGAGTGATAATGCGCACGACGCTCGTGTGTGAGCAGGGCTGTGCATGTACTGCAATTGTTCAGTCAGTGAGTGTGTGTGTGCTGCAGCAGTGACGCAACAAGTGCTCATGTGCAAGCCGCGAGACCAGATGGAGGGTCAATTATTGTTATTAACAGAAAGAAAGAAGCCTTACCCCAAGTGCCGGGAGTAGGGGCCCCGCTGAGGTTCGCCGGTGAGATCGATTGTAAATCGGACTTGAACCCCTGTGGTGGAGCAATGAGGTCGAGGCCCAAATTGCATGTCATGCTTGAAAGTCTGTTTCAGTCTGCCATATCATGCTTGAAAGCTAGTTGTGTGTCGGCTAGACATTGAGAATGGGTTGGCTGAGTGTGTCCGACTAGGCCCGTGTCTCAGCCCGCACAATACGCTTCATTCGGCGAAGGGGATCGCTTTCAATAATGGTTAGATAAATATATCCCGTGGCTATTGGGGCTATGATGTGAAGTTTCATCCACACCCCAACAGCGTTTGTTACTTTGATGTTGCCTGACATGGACTGAATCTCATCAAACAAGGTTCTAGAGCAAGTGCGGCCCCGCTGTACTCACCGGTGTTGGGGGCAGCGCGCTGGTCGCTGCAACAAGGGTCAGATTTGTAATCGGGGCTCAAAAGTATGGCCAGGATCTGGCTTGTCCTTTCTGTCCTTTCTGAGAATCTCCATTGTTCGCGGCAGCGGCATTCTTTGCTGAGGGTTGGCATGTGGATATGAGAACAGAAGGCTGAGAGCAATCAATATGTTGGCCAATACTGCCAACTCAATGGACCTGGACTGTAAACCAATCAGGTCGGGGCATCACTGTGCACAATCGGCTGCAAAAACATACCGTTCGCGGCTACGTCCTTAGCAGCATCCAGCTTTTTGGCAGCAGTGTCATTCATTTTCTTTACCGCAGTCCCGATGGCCTTGTTGGCCATGATGCACGCCACTTTGACCACTCCTGCATTGTGCTGGTGTTAAGGATCGTGAGAAGGCGCGCGCACACACGGGATGAAAGACAGGGCGAGAGGAGAGATTGTGGGTGCGCACCAAGTTTGACCAGAAAGTTCCCTTGAATCAGAGGGGGCAACTCAGACTTGATCTGCGCTCGAACCTTTACTTGGGCCTCCTTTTTCATCACCTCTGGGTCAACCATCTCTGGAACCTGCATGTTTTGGTCAGAGCTTGTGATTGACACGCCAAGTGGGTGGATGCGTGAGTGACGAAGCCACGGAGTGAGTGAGAGATTCAAGTGAGTGAGAGAGTGATTGCGCGATGGATTGGGGTATGGAGTGAGTGACAGAGTGAGTGACAGTGAGTGACAGTGAGTGACAGAAAGAGTGACAGAGGGGGTGAGTGAGTGAGGGGGTGAGTAAACAACTCCAAACATCTTTGGAGTGTAGAGCGCCTCGTGCCTTGCTCGCACGGAACACACTACGAGGCGAGGGGGGGGACTTCACTCCTCTACATCACATCCCACATTCATGCACTGCCCTCCCTACCTCAGGCATGTTGCCAGCTATGTTGCCGGTCATCCCGCTAGCGTTTCCAGTGACGCCAGTCGCCAGGCCCGCGCCAGCGCCTTGGGCGCTGCCCGCCATTCCTTGCAAGTCGCCTGCGGCAGCGCCCTGCAGATTCCCTGACCAGCCACCACCCGTGGCCTGAACGTTGGAACCAGCCACAGCACGGTTCAGGCCGGGGAGTCCGCCAGGCAGACCGCCGATCCCATTGACGCCACTCGCCAGACCCTGTGTATTGCCTGCCAGGTTACCGCCCATTCCTTGCAGGTTGCCCACACCAGCCATGCCCTGGAAATTGTTCTGGGGGTTAGGCATAATATTCGCCATCCCTTGTCCAGCTGCCCCTCCTAGAGACGTTCCTCCTGGCAGGTTGCTCGAGGCGGCCCCGGCCAGAGAGGCTGCACCAGCAACAGCAGCGGCACCGGCAGCAGCGACTTTCTTGCCCTCCAACGCTGCCTTTGCTTTATCTTCTGCAATTTGCTTGATGTTGTCCTGTTGCAATGCTTAGAAATCAGAGAGGTAAACGTGATAGTAGGAAACAGACTCCGGAATTGGAACCAAAAGAGCAGTGACGCACATTCACGATTTCCAAGGTCTTGGCTTGCAGCTCCGGAGAGAAAGCAGCATTAATTTGGTCCATCGGCACCTGATTAAAGTTACTTGGACTGGACTCAAAAGCAGTTCAATACACAGGAGATATCGACTTTGGCTGTGATAATACACAGGAGATATCGACTTTGGCTGTGATACTCACGTTTGGGCGAGTTGGTGCGGTTGACTTTGTGGACGCGTTCGGTTGGGGTCATAGCAATAGGTCACACAAACTCACACTCAGAGATGCATGTGGTTGCTAGACAGCCCCAGTCCAAGCACTCAACGGCGTGGTTGGTGCACTAGTTCACACTAAACTTGTCAACTTCAAATCGAATGAACCAGTGAGACCGCTGGGGAGAATTGGCAAATTGCGAGGCTCGGCAGGAGACGCACCATGTCAATGATTTTATCATAAACGCCTTTGATCAGCTGTGGAAACTTGTCAGCTGAGAAGAAAGCACGCGCAAAAAGCAATGAATAAAATAGGCTGGCACGTCTTTGGTAACAGAGTATAACTCACCATGACAACCATCAGAGCCTGGGCGATGATGTTGCTGATCATTGTCACAAAGGTCATGACAAGATTTGTGGTCATCATCACCACCTGCAAGGGATCAGATCCTATTCCATCGCAGTGACACCAAGAAAACGAAAAGTCACCATGTGCATCATCATCACCTGTGTCGTTGCAGGAGTGATAACACCAGCGTCCAAGAGGATGGGAATGAGGATCGAGAACAGACTCTGTGCCTCCAGAAGCACTGTCTTCCAGTTCTTCACGCGATCAATCATTGGCTGTTTCCATGACTGCGTGGTGCGTCAGAGCAACCGTTGCGTGGTGCGACAGAACAAGTGTCGCGTGGTGAGCCAAAGCAACTGTTGCCTGGGGAGGGCGAAAGCCCGCCTCAAGAAACCACAAGGCGCAACGTACCAACAGACCAATGGTCACAACATAGAGCGCTAACAGCAGGTACAGCTGCGAGCTTGTTCCTGCTGCTCCGATAAACACTCCGATGAGGATTTTCTTGAAGAGTTCGAAAACGAAGTACTGTTGAGAGAGTCAACAATTGATTACGGCCCGCTGTAATTTCGACTGTCCCCTACATCGCACTCTCTCCCCCCTCCCTCCCTCTCCCTCTCCCTCCCTCTCCCTCTCCCTCTCTCTCTGTAGGTGTGTTGTGTGTGTCCCGTGCGTCTGAACGACAGTGTCTCTGGCATCCGTTTCAACTCAAGGCTCACAAGCCAACGTGAACATGTGCAGATGCTTGACACATTGGAACGACGAACTTCAACGCTACGGTCAAGTGCGTGCATAGGCAAGGTCAATTTGGCAACTTACAAAGTATCCCCAGCCAGTGAAATCTTCGAAGAACATCCCAAATTGTTTCTGCAGCAGACTGGTGAGCGCTGCTCAAGCAAGAGAGAAGAGTCCAACAGAAAGAAACAGCTCTGAGAGGGAGGCAACGACCTCTCATGGAAAGCAGAGGCATAGCGATGGAACAGAAAGGGGGGGGGGGCGAGAGGCCTACCTGAAACTTGACGGCCTTCTTGTCCTTCTCGTCAACTTCCCACTCTCCCGCAATCTGGACAACGACAGTAAGAGTCGTTATGCGGCAGGCAGAGAGAGGCTTCACCTTGATCTTCTCGACGAGTTCCTTGCTGGCCGTGAACTTGGCGTACACCGTGCGGATAAAGTTGTCCCCCTTGGCCTCCTTGAGAGCAGTAAAACCTTCCTTGATACTGTTCTGTTTGAACGAGGCTTTTGCCTCACCGGGGTCTTTGCGCTGCCGCGAGCACAATAAGATGATTTCTATGCACACAACAGAGAAGAGAGACAATGAAGTTCAAGCATCTCCCAACGAAAGCATGCGTGAGCAGTGTGCGTCGGAAACAGTCGCAGGGTCACAGCAAGGCTACAAGTAGGGGGGCGGGACGTACAAGGAGTTTACTCAGGGTATTACGGCCCAGTCCAAGATTCTTATGCATCTGCCAATGCGGTGTCATTTGTGATATGTGCCAACCAATTAGGGCACGGTGACAGAGCTGGGGATCGGAAGAGAGAGAGAGTCAGAGCATCATTGAACAGCTTCCAGTCGGGGCGGGTGACCGTGACAAAGGGCTATGGTCCATGTCTTCTCGATAATCCAAGCAATGTGATTACCAGGAATATCACGACGGAGAGAACTGCGACCGGCACCACCACCAGCCCAATCACACCAACGGTGATCATGAAATGGCATCTGCATGCTCGTGAGTACGTGACAGCAAGCCACGGCCACGTACCCGCTTCCAAGAGACATGCCAATCATGGAACAGAGGCCCTGTCACAGTCGAGTCAGGAGAGGCTGCATCTACGCAAGTAGAGCTCAAGGACGTGCAAGCATACTGGACGGTGAGATGAACAATTATTGGGTGGCGACAGCAAAACATGTGCATTTCGTACCAAGTAAGAAGCCTTAACAGTGGCAATTTCCCACTTAGGAAACTCCATCGACTCGGGAACCTGTTGGCTGGAGTTACGACGACAATACAACGAGACATGCATTGCCCAGGTCGAGGTCCATACTCATAGAGTGGTGGTCGAGTTGCGCAAAACAATTATCAATACAACCAAAGTAATGTTGGAGACTGGGGATCTTGCCTCGAGCAACTGCTGCTCTCAAAATCGAATGTACTCGGGATGGTGTTTGTGAACAATAATTCGCAGCTATGGGTTGGTCTTGGATATCTCACGCATGAAGAAACCAATTATGTTCCGGTTTAGGATAGAGGTCACAGTTATCACCCAACGCACTGAGGGGACCGGAAGATCATCGGCGCCCATGTCTCCAGCAAAGTCCATTGCGTTGTCCTGCGTGTCACTGTCATGAGATTGGACTGATTGGGGCGAGATGCTTGGTCTGTTGAGTTACAATTTCAGATGGTGGTATGCTGTGATCAGATGTGAGACGTTCTGGTCTCGAGCAATGTTATCTATCAACGCGATTCACACATGCACGAGGTGTGCTTTGCGTGCGTGCGTGTGTGTGTGTGTGTAATCGGGTGTTAGTGATCAGGGAAGTCGGACGAGAGTCCGAAATCACTTCAGCTGTCGTCTCTTCTTAAGAGACTTACCTTGAGGGCACCAGCTTGCTCCTGGCCTTGAGCCATTGTGTTCATACCCGTTTCACGCAAACCACCAGCCAGAGCATTGTGGTCCAAAGGTGCGAGCTGTCCAGCCCCTGTCAGGGTATGTCAGACCTGAATTCTTCCTGAACGTGAAAAGCACCAGCTGGACTGCTTTCGGGAAACGCGGAAAAGGTTTTGACTCGAATACAGCATGTCACTCGAATTCGACTTCAAGGGATTGCGAGTGGAGAAAAGCGGTGGAGAAAAGCGGTGGAGAAAAGCGGTGGAGAAAAGCGGTGGAGAAAAGCGGTGGAGAAAAGCGGTGGAGAAAGTGGCGAGGGGGAGGGAGGAGAGGGAGGGGGGGGGGGGCGGGAGACACACAACGAGCAATAGTGCCAGGACCAAGACTCGGGCATGCTTCATCAAAGACCCACGTGCGCGGTTATCTAAGCAAACGGGAGCCTGAGCGTACGACGCGCCTCCGGGAAGGGTTTGAAGAGAAGCACGGGCTTTGGCCTCTGCAGCTTGTTTCATGGCAAGCACCTTGGCCTCGCCTTGTTCTTTGAGTGCTTTTGCCTAGATTGTTTGATGAGTGAGCTATGTATCGCAGTACTTGGGAGGCGCAAGTCCTGGGTTGCGAAACACAAATGCGGGTTTGAAATGGCACGCATGAGCAACAGCGAGTCACCTTGTCCAGAGCGCGCTGTTTGAGCTTGAGTAACTGCTTGAGGAAAAATATATGAAATATTGAAACGCAAGCGACCCTGCGGTCAGGATGTGTAAGCAACACAATAGGGTGCATAGTTGGAGACCTGGAGATCAAGAATGCGGCTCACTTCAAGCACACAAGAAATATCATAATGCAATTCAGTACGAATATCATGACGTACGAGCCCACGGTGACCAGCAAGGTGGAGAGGTAAAGATTCCAGTTGCGGTGCATGAGGTTATCCTCTTCATCGCACGGCTTGGAGTTGAACGGGATGTCGAACTGGAAATTGATCCACTGTGGCGACAAATCATCAAACCAAAAACACGCAGGTTGAAGACGAAATCAATCCTCGATCGCGGACGCGCGCAATGGATAGCAACCGTGTGTGTAAGTCTGGAGTGCGCGCAGGCGTCACTTTGCACTCCCTCTTCCATGCTACTAGTGCGCAGTGATAAGAGATAAGCAACGCTCGATGATGTAAGAGCCTACCTTCAGTCCATCGGCGAACTGACGGTACGACGTGGCCATTCCTGTGTCCAGGGTACCGGTGACGGAGGTGAATTGCACTTGGTTGATCATGCTCCACACGTCTCCACTCGGCATTGCCGAACCCATCACCACAGATGCAATGACATTGGACGCAACACTGCGGTCGAGCGTCAGAAAGTCTGGAGCTTGTACGTGATGCTGAAAACTGTTGCATGGAAGCGCCCGCAAGAGAGCTCACGGAGTGTTACCTCTGCTATGCGCGTTGCATTTATGTCCAAAGTCCAAACCAAAAGTACCTGCTCGCGACAAGGGAACCGACAGCTGCAGAAGTCGCCGTCGCAACTGCTTTCGCAGCTGCGGCACTGATGGCACCCTTGACAAACGGCCGATCCTGGAATAAGTAGGGCTTTTCTGGCCCGAGTGCCATTCCCCCGTCAAGGGTCACTGAGACCTTAACAGCCTGCGTGGTCAAGCGTTAGATCGTCTATGCTCGTGCTCGGCCTGTCGCAATCTCATCGGACCACCTGGGTGAGCATGGAATCCCCAAGTTTACTCTTCACGTCCTTGTCCTTCTTCAGGTGGTCCATGAGAGCTTCGTACTCTGGCCCGTGGGGAATCGTCATCTCTGGCGGCATATTCTCCGGCATATTCTCCTGAAGCAGCCTGCAAAGAGAACAGTCAAGCGACGAATTTCTTCCGCACATAAGTGTGACCCAGGGTGGAAAGATGTACACAAAGCTCGCGTGGTCCCTACATGGTTATTTTACTCAAAGTGTCCCCTCCTAACGCAGTTGAATGGTTCATGGTTCGACTGTCGACCTGCAATGCGTACGGGATCGAAAGAGGTCGCTGAGGCTGAGTGGTGACAGAAAGATGGTTCAATACCGGCGTGAGCGTCGGTGCTTCTCCGTTTCTCGAAGTGTCTCGACTTTGCTCTCGTGTGCCCGACCTGGGGGGGAATGTCAGACCAGAATTCCTTTGCATGTGGCCTGAGTTGTCGAGTACCACAACTGAATTTGGCAGTGGCGGAGCTAAGAGCTGGAGTTCTAGCTACACATGCGTGAAATAAGTTTGATGGCCGCATGGCCAATAACGGCTGTTGCATGACATGTCGACGTACGTGTCAGCATCATTGTTATGATGTTCGGCGGCATGATTCCCACAATCTGCACGGAGTCATTCCTCGAGGGGCAGTTGGTACTGCCACACCTTGACATCCTGGTCGAATTGCGCTTGGAGATATGAAGCAATTGGGGGCGAGAAATGCCGAGCTGTGTTGGGTGAGACCACGCGAAAACAGGAGGATCTCGCACCGTCAGAAGGGATAAGCACAAAGCTGAGGAGTGTGCCCATTTTCACGGACGCTGCTTGCACGAACGGAACAGATTGTGGGTGAGGGAGCCAATTAATTTCAGGTTCTGTCATGGGCGGCGGAGATGAGCCACCAGGTGGTGAGGTGAACCCAGGCGGTGACGTGAAGCCAGAGGGAGACGTGAAGCCAGCGGGTGACGTGAAGCCAGAGGGTGACGTGAATGCCCCAGGGGTACCTGTAGCAAATGTACCAGATGTCCCTGTGAAGGCTGGAAAACTGGTCCCAGCAAACGTGGTACCGACTGGCTCCGTGGGTTGCGGCTCGGTTGGCTGGCGTGTTGTGGACTGAGGCTCGGGCAGAGGCTCAGTGGGGTGAGGTTCCGTGGGGTGCGGCCCCGTGGGTTCGGGAGTCTGCATTGGGGGGCGCAACTGAGAAGGAATCTTGTCGCCTTCGTCAGCAACCTGCCAGCCTCGATGAGTTGGCCCGCGGATGTGCATCGACAAGACTAACCGACACCAGTGCGAACCATATATTTTGGAAGAGAGAAGGGATGTCCAAAGCAGTTTCGTTTCGAAGCCCGAGTGTGTCCGGTGAATTTGGTGATGCAAGGACTTCTAAAACTGAGAGTGAATCGGCGAAACACGGCGGAGAGAATCACCTTGATTAGATTTCAGGGACAGACTCGCAGCCACCTGGTGAGATTCGTCCCCGGACGTAGCAACGTCGTCATTGATCCAAATTGATCCGTCCTCCAATTGAGTGAGCGGGTCGACCGAGAAGGGAGCTGTCGCAACCGGTCACGCAAAAATCGAACCCCGACGAGAGCAACTCACCACTCAGCGCAGGGACGAAACACGCAAGGAAACACACCAAACGCATTGTCATTGGTGCCGAACTGGAGGCTCCTGGACGCCCACCCACAAACCGGACCTTTTAGCCAGATTGCCGAGGTCACCATCACCGAAGCCATCACAGCGAAATCACGCCTGAATCACCGCCAGACCTCGGTGCTCGGAGAAACGGCCCGCTTCGCGGTTTACGGCAAATTCCGGCCCAATTTTTTTCGGGAGTTTTTTAAGTTTTAACAACAGCGAAAAATCACCGAAACGGCTGTCTAAGTTAGCTAACTCGCTACCTCCCTTGTCTCGCGGCAGAGCGGAGCCTTGAGGCCGGGAGGCGTGAAGCCACAAGCTCCTGAGGGTTCCTGCCACTCCATCAACTTGGGCTCCAGTCACCAAGCAGGCTGCCTCCCGCCGATGTTGTTTCTTGCTGAAGTTGTTGCTGTAGCAACTGTCACTCACGGGTTTCTGGACTTTTGGGCGCTGGGTTTTTTTTTCCCTGGCTCATTGTGTTTCGGCGTCTGCTTGTACGTGCTGTCGGCACAGGCTGTTGCGCTTGCAGCCTTCTTGTCTCCAGCCGCAAGCGTGTCATTCTTCGTCTTTGTCTCAAGTTACCACTTTGGTGAAGATATTCGGTTCTGGATCGGGGACACCACAGGTCACACCAGAGTGTTTGGCTTGGCGATGCTGGGCATCTCCGCGTGTGGTTTTCAGGGGCGACAGACCTGGTTGCTCGTTCTCGGTTGGCTGGGTGTTGGACAGTCTGACCGCCTTTTAGTGACGCTTGCCTTCATGAGCATGGGTTGGACTGCGCTCATGGCGTTGTTTTTCTCTGCTTTGAATCTGCGGGGATTCCAGCGCCTCGTGTTATTCGTTTGGGGGGTTGGCACGGCACTATCCGCCTGTTTGCTCACGCCTGGAGCGCTACTGCTCACTTACTTTGGACTGGTTCACGTACCAACAGCCTTGTGGTGCTTCTACTGCGCCTATGGCAAACTGCCAGTGGTTGTTTGGGGTGTGCTCACTTCTGTGGTGATCGCGGTTCTGGAGCTCGCTACCATGAAAAGGCCTTCAACTCCAAACGAACTGCAAGTGCTCGGCGACCTTGCTGTTGGTATTGTTGTGACGCACTCTTTTCTGGTGTCATTCTGGCAGCTTGCTCATGAGGGGGGACTGGAGAGATTGTCTGCCAAGCTGACAATTGCTGCTACTGCGTTGACACGTTGTGGACAGACCACCCAGACCCCCATTAACAGTGACAGCGGAGTGCTCCTTGGGTACGTTGTGTAACTTATTTTGGACTCCAAGACAAAATATAAGAGACTTCGCCCCATCCAGTCCAACCAAATGTACATAAATAATTCACAGTCCTTTGCAAGAAGTTATCCAATTGTCCAACAAGCCATCCAATTGCCCTGAACGCTTGACTCATGGATGCACAGTCGATTTCGTCCAATTACGTCACGACAACCCCTCCGGTGTGTCATGACCATGCGCCACACAGACGGCGGCGTGCCACTGAGACTTAGGCAGTCGTTTCCCACAACAACAATCGTTGACCGAATTGTGCTAAGAAAGATTCCCGCACCGAACAAAGCCCTCGTCAACTTTGTCCGAAGCGCGCTAAGAGAGCTTCCCACGCACGGCCAACCCGGAGGAGGCGCGCTGGGACAGTTTTGGTGAGAAGGTCTTGTTTGGAGAGTACGAGTGCCTCCGTGTCCGAGCCGGCGAAAACGGGCGACATTTTCCGTGGGGGATAAACCCAACCGGCAAACTGCCGTTTCGACCCGACGAATCGGCAGATGGTGACGTCGTTGCATATGCGGCCGATGTCGCCGGATGCAAGTGCTGCAGTGGCACTGGGACATTGTTCCGGACCGGCGCGTGACTGAGGACGATCTGCTTCCCCTACGATGAAAGCCAGGGTGAGGCGAGTGCGGTGTCTGAGGCCGAGTGCAAGTGCAAGTGCGAGGTGCGCGAGTGTGAGTGACCCGGGTGCCAGCGAGTGCGAGTGAGGTACAAGTCGAGTGCGGTGTGTGAGGCCGGTGCAAGAGCAAGAGAGAGGAGGTGCGTGAGTGTGAGTGAATGCCACGGCGAGTGCGGTGTGTGAGGCCGAGTGCAAGTGCGAGGTGCGTGAGTGTGAGTGAAAGCCAGGGTGAGGCCAGTGTGAGTTCGGTGCAAACGCACGTGAGAGGGTGAGTCCGTGAGTGATGGTGAGAG
>QUTJ01031467.1:0-11949 GCA_003573635.1 Goniomonas avonlea | reverse complement strand
CAGATAGGCAGGCAGACAGACGAGCAAGGAGACAAGCAGCCCAACAGAGATCCAGACAGGCAGTCACAAGTCAAGGCAGGCAGACCAGACAGGCAGGATGTACAGTTGTAATCACTGCATTCTCAACACAGACCTGGGAGGCTGCGAGCGCAGCGTGGAACAGCTTGGCAGAAAGTGGGCTCGCCGTCGCCTTCTGCAACACTCCAGAATGGATCTTTGTGAACACCTGGGGCACCTGGCACACAGAGATGTCACTGTGGGTGTGGTGTGTGTGGTGTGTGTTGTGGGAACACCTGGGACACCTGCCTCACGGATATGTCACTGTGTGTGTGAGAGAGAGAATCTTTGTGAACACCTGGGGCACCTGGCACACCGAGATGTCCTGTGTGTGTGAGAGAGAGTCTTTGTGAACAGCTGGGGCACCTGACACACAGAGATGTCGCTGTGTGTGTGTGTGTGTGTGTGTGGATGTGAATGAGTGAGGGAGAGCGAGAGTGAGTGAGTGTGTATGTGTGTGTGAGAGAGAGACCTCAGAATGGATCTTTGTGAACACCTGGGGCACCTGCCACACAGAGATCACTGTGTGTGCGTGTATGTGTGTGAGAGAGCGAGACAAGCGAGAGAACGAAAAAAAGAGCGCGCACCGAAAAGAGGACAGTGGGCTTCACTTGCAGCATGTTGGCGAGAAGCGATGGGACGTCTACTGCAATGCCCATGGAGGCTCCAGCTCTGATCATGCAGTGCAGCTCCGCAGTTTGCCCGAAACAATGCGCCCACGGCAGAAAGGACAGGGATACGTCTGCAAGCGATCTCAACCAACTGGCCTGGACTCCTCTTTCTCCTAAAGCACCGTACCACCAAAATAACCGCCCCACCCGACTCAACTCGACCCTCCCCACTGCACTACCCCCCCCCACACTCCTGAGATTGGCTCCCCCCCCTCACACACTCCTGCGATGCAGTCCCCCCCACTTCACGCCTGAGAGCCAAAACACCGCGGAGGCTGTATGCTCCCTCCGACTCATTTCAGCCCCAGATGGCTCACAAGTCTCGCTGTGTCTGTCATCCACTCTCTGCTCCGGAGCTTGGTTGAACACCTGGCAACGATCGAGTTCCCGCCCTCAGCACACACGTACACGCAGTCGTTTACACTGCTCACACTCCCTGTGTTTGTCACGCTCTGTCCTGGTCCTGGAGCAAACAACCGTACCGTCAACCGATATCGGAAAGATCGGCTCCAGCCCAAGCACGTTAGAGAGGAAGTTAGCGTGCGACAGCTGCACCCCCTTGGGGTTTCCGGTTGTGCCTGAGGTGTAGATGAGGTTGGCGATGTCGTCCTCCTCAGGCTGTGCGCTTCTGCAAGGGTTGCCGCGCCCTTGTTCCAGCAGGCTGCCAGGACGCGCAGTCAGAACCGTTAGTGAGGACAGGTGTCAGTCAGGAGAGGTGTCAGAGGATAGCAAACTGAGCTGTTGCCCTTGTCCCCACAGGAATTACGCCAGGTTCTAAACCAGAGAAAGGAAAGAGAGAGGGGGGAGGATTCAAGCCATTCAGGAGAGTATTTGAGCGGGGGGGGGAGAGAGCCAGAGTCAGAGAGAGAGAGAACATTACCTGTTCCACGAAGCAGGGTCGTCCTCGGGAGCGTTGAAGCACACGACCTCCCGAAGGTCACCGACCTTGCCAACCATGCCCTTCACAATGTCGTAGATTGCGGTTGTTGAAACGCAAACCACCTGACAGAACGGTCACCGAGTGCACAGACCAGACAGGGAATCTCTGACCTCAGCCCCGCTGTCAGTGATGATGTATTCCCATTCCTTTGGAAGTTGTTGCTCATACATCGGCACCCACTGCGCACACAAGCCATAGGCCGCGTATGCTGCGAGAAATGGTTACAGGATCAAGACGGAGAGATGCCTGCATCTCCGCACCCCCCACTGCCCACTCGACTCGGTTGTTGGAGATAACGGCAATGCGACTGCCCGGCACGACACCGAGAGCAGCAAATCCAGCGCGGCAGTCGTCGATCATCTGAGCGAATTCGCCGTAATTGCTGTCGGACAGTCAATGATATTGTTTTCCAGCTGGACACTTGACGCAAAAAAAAGAAGCAACCTCACATCCATTTGTATTCACCCCCGATGCAGGTGCCAAACACCTTCCGATGGCTGTTCAGGCGACAGGTCTGCTGTTGCATCTCGACAAGAGAAGAGACCTTGCGATCTGCGCTCCACATGTACCTGCCCTTGATTGAATTGATGACCACCCAACAGATGAAAATACGAACCTCATCCCCTGGAAAAAATCCTCAAACGTAATTGCTCCGTCCTCGTTGACGTCGGCTGCAGTCATGACCTGGGGACAATCAAGAGTCATGGACAATCAAGGCCAATTCGCGAAATGCCCAAACATACCCTCTCAACAATTATCGGGTCAAAACGTTCCTTCTGCAAAGCCCTGTGGACCTCGTCCCTCGACAGCCTTCCATCTTTATTCAAGTCAATCTTGTTGAACACGGACCTCGCCACTTTCGTCAGGTACGCCGGATCAGAAGCCCCGGTAGGCTGCGTAGGTTTACTCTGAAACCATCGGACAGGGACAAGGGAGAAGATCCTGGTGCTATGATGGATATGAGGAAAACCGGAGCGCGGCAAGACCCCTGATTGTGCCAGACGAAAGCCCGCTCGAGTCAGCTTCACCACCATGTGTTCCCGACGCTTTTTGTCCCGTCAGGGCTCAACAGGCACATCTTGATCGACGATAACGGACGATAACAATATATTTGCTACCATTATACCTCAGTAATATACTGTACATTAGATAACGCAATCTAATGTTAATTACATGTTGATTCGAAGTATCATCTGTTTATTGGAAGATAAGTATCTGTTGATTAGAAGCATTATGGGGTTCGTCCCACAACAATTCAACAACATGGATTCGCGCTGAGAGACAAATCGAATGGAGGGAATCAAGAGGAGGACCCGTGAACTCCGCCGGGCTCATGTTTTTTTCTCAGGGACATTTATTGGGTGAGTGTGTGGTTTGCTGCTGTCAAGGGCTGAATTGTCCACAGAGTACTTTTTTCGATAATCTGGTTGCGGGCACTCAAGCGCCGTCGACGCCCGAGACCAAACATTGAACACTATTCCACTGTTGAAGACCAGATTAACGATGCTTTGGGTCGCATTGCAGCTATTGCTTTGTGCGACCCAGGTGAGGCCGAGCGACTCGCACGAGTTGCCAAACAGCGCCTCTCTGCCATAGAGCGAGTATGGATACGAGCGGAAAGTCTTTCTCCCTTCTGTGCAGCTTCAAATGCCCCATGTTTGGGGGCGGGGGTTGTTGAGGGTGATGATGATGACAATTTCTTTGAAGCTTCAGAAGGGTTTGATCACGATGCTTGCGATGGCAGTGTGAACCAGACCCATTCAGAACGGCTTGATCACGATGCTTGCGATGGCAGTGTGAACCAGACTGAAGAATCTCCTCTTGGTTTGTTCTGTCATGTTCACCCAGGTCTATATGAACTCAGGCCGGTATGAGAAAATGGGTTGTTTGGTCGCCGCCTCACAAAATCCAGATCTTCCAGAAGTTCATGGAGCACGCCAGCGCAACTTCATCTGGCTGGAAGCTGCTTCGCACAACGAAAGACGTCATGGTATGCGGGGTGATCTCCTGCATATTTCCTCATGCTTGCGTGCGACAGGTGTTTCAGCACCAGGTACCGGGGGAACGGAGCTCGACCTTTGTGAAGGGAATTGGAACCCTTGACAGTCCAGTGACCGAGGTAGTGCCCTCACCGATGGCTTCCTTTCCTCATTTCTGCAGGTTTTGGACCTGGCCTGGGATCTAGATCGCCGCCCTGAATGGGACCAGTTCTCTGGAGGCGGAAAGGTTGTCAGACGAATGGGTCCAGATTGTGTTCTTGTACATTGCTTGACGGCCACCCCCCCGAACATGCGCGGCTCCTGGCTAACCTCACGCGCGGTATGGCCAAGAGACATGTGTCTCAAGGTGATTCCCTTTTTGGAAGTGCCCAGGTGGTCTGTCTGTCACAGCCCATCACCCTTGCCCAGGGCCACCACTCCCGTCACCCTCCCTCACGATGTGCTGGGCAGGTCGGGAAACGGCCGCTGCCCGGTGGCGGTTGGGCAATCGTCGCAACATCGGTGGTGGACGACGCTGTCCCTGAGTGCAAGGTGCCTCAAACACAATGTGTCTTTCCATGCTTCGAGCGAGGAATCTCCTGCACGTCCTTCTTGGTTTCGGTATCTATTTCTGTCGCCGACGAAGCCTCATCATTTGAGATTCACATCATGGTGGCTGGGCGCGGAACTTCCAATCTCAAACACAGCTGATCGAACCAAACAGGGAATGGTGAGAGCCATTGCTCACGTCTCGGGCTGCCTTCTTCTTCCTTACAAAGGCGCAACCCTTGTGGTTTTCCTCGCTCATGGTCTGTTTGCTGTTGCATGTCTTGAGCTTTGGTCTGACTCCCTGTCTATGCCCAGTGGACCCGAACGGTTGGATCCCTCCAGCAGTTGTCGAGGCGGTGGCTTGTGCTGCCCCGCTTGGGATAATTGGACTTCGCAAAGTTCTGACCGGCTCCAAAGAGGCAACGACACGCCTCGAGCCTAAGTCCGCAGAGGAGACGTTAATCCAGGCTGTTCAAAGTGTGGCAGCTGATTTGGAACTGTGAAAGGGAAAAGTCGTGGAATTTGTCCCACTGGGGAATACATGTTGTTCAATCGTGTGACTTGTCGGGGCGTGGTGTGTCGTTGTCCTGTCGTCACGGCGTGGCGTGTGTTTTCATGGCGTGGCGTGTATTGTCATGGAGTGTCCTGTGGTCAGTATGTCGTGGCCTGGCATGGCTGGGCGGATATGGAAAGAGAGGCGATGCTCTCGTACGGGGTCCCGTCGTCACGGTGGCGTTGCGTCTCTTGTCGAAGTGGGTCCCATTCAGATTTCAAGTCACGCCAGAGATGCATCAGCTGCGCACTTGTTTTGCCAACGACCATCTGTTGTCGCGCTTCGAACCCATTTATTTGACCAAATTGTCGCGTGTTTTACTTGCGCACAAAGATCGGAATGGAAGCCCATGTTTTCAAAGACCCCCAAAGTCCTTGGACTCAAATCAACTTCAGCCAATCTCGGTCTTCTGTAAACTGTCGCGGGGTGCTTCTTTCATGTGTTCCAGATCGGGGTCTTTTAAGGTCGCAGCGATGGGCTCTTGTTCCTCCTCCGAGTCCGTCTTGGCAAGCGTCACGTTCTGATTGTGTTCCAGCTCAGGATTTATCAGGGATCGTGTGATGGCATCTGTTTTGTCCTTCTCCAACTGGGCCCTCAACGATTTCTGCTCAAGAGAGTCGAAGCACACTGCAAACCCAACGACAGCGACTGCTGCGATGAGGGAAAACACAATAACTGCCAACCCTGGAAGCACCATAATAGTTGGTTCAGTCTGAGGCAGCAGCAGGTGCTGCTTGCTCGTCCACATTTATCACCCTTTGATCGCTTCTGGATCCCAGATGAAGCGCACAGTTCATCATGAGCCGGCACGGATCTCCATGATCCGATTTTTCGATTTTTTCAATCATTTTTGTGGTTACTGTACTGGTATCGTATACGATAGCCGATTCACACAGCCACAAGTAACTTACTAAGTTAGTTAACTTGAGAAAGAACTCTCCTCATGCTGCGCCGCGCTGCTCCCCTCCTTGCTCGTTCGTTGATTTCCACTGCTGCTCGGCGTCCAGTTGCACAGGGGCGTTTGGCTGCGCACGTTTCAGCGTTCTCTGTTGCCCCCCGGTTCTTCTCCGCCGATGCTGGTTGTCTGTGTTGAATGGTTTGTGTGAGATTCACCCACTCCGCAGGCACTTACGAGAACATCCTCGTTGAAAAGCGTGGAAGGATTGCCATCATTCAGCTGAACCGACCCAAGGCGTTGAATGCTTTGTGTGACGCTCTCATGGGTGAGCTTACAGGCGCCCTTGGGGCGTTGGACAAGGACGCGGACATCGGCGCAATCGTCCTAACTGGCGCTGGCACGAAAGCGTTTGCTGCCGGGGCTGACATCAAAGAAATGGCGGCGAAGTCGTTCATGGACTTTTATCTTACTAATGGGTTCGCATCCTGGCAACAGGCAGGCAAGGTGCGTTCCAGGTTTCATCGTTGCTTTTTCACGAGTCCGACTGGCGCAGACCCGCAAGCCCATTATTGCGGCCGTGAACGGATTCGCACTCGGTGGTGGCTGTGAGCTCGCCATGATGTGCGATATCATTTATGGTACGTCTGCTTGCTTTCCATGATTCGTTCTTGACTCGACTTCCAGCTGGCGACAACGCAACTTTTGGGCAGCCAGAGATCTCAATCGGCGCCATCCCAGGTGCGGATCTAGGATGTCTCTTGAGGTCCATCTTTTGACCTTTTTGGCAATCCGCAGGAGCGGGTGGCACTCAGAGGCTGACCAAGGCCATTGGTAAATCCAAGGCAATGGAGATGGTTCTCACAGGTGATCAACACGTCTTACTAATTTCGCCACTCCTGCACGAGTCTTGAAAAAATGCGATGTGTTGACATGCGCCCTGATCTTCGCTATGGCGTAGGAAAGTTCATTTCCGCGACGGAGGCCGAGGCTGCTGGGCTCGTGAGCAAGGTGTTCCCGAAGGATACCACCGTCGACGAGGCCATCAAAACGGCTGAAGTGATTGCCAGCATGTCGCTCCCTGCGGGTGTGTCTCATCGAAACGGTTTGGTCCGACGGAGCACTGACCTATGTTTGGGAACAGTGTTGATGGCAAAGGAGGCGGTGAACGCAGCGTTCGAGACAACGCTGCAGGAGGGTCTTCGCACGGAGCTGCGCGCCTTCCATTCCTGCTTTGCGACGGTGCCAGACTCTCTCTCTCTCTCTCTCTCTTGCTCTCTCTCTTTTCGTTCTCCCTCTCCCCCCCCCTTCCCTCTCTCTCTGGTATGTGCCTGTCTCTCTCTGTGTCTCTGTGTCTCTCGTTCTCGCTCGTTCGCACCACACACACACCACCTTCTCTGTCTCCCTCTGTCTCTCCTTCTGAGAAGAATAAGAGGGGGAGGTAGAAGGAGAGACAGGGAGAGGGGGGGGCGAGGAGAGGAGGAGAGGGGAGAAAGAGGGGAGAGAGAGAGCGAGAGTGAGTGAGTGAGAGACAGAGAGAGAGACAGAGAGAGAGACAGAGAGAGAGAGACAGAGAGAGAGAGAGAGAGACAGAGAGAGACAGAGAGAGAGAGAGAGAATTCAAGCCATTCAGGACCGCTGAGCGGCCACAGACTCGTGAGGGCCTGCTGAAGGCATAAGAGAGAAGAGAGAGAAGAGAGAGGAGAGAGAGAGAGAGAGAGAGAGAGAGAGAGAGAGGGAGAGAGGGAGAGAGAGAGAGAAAGAGAGCGAGGAAGAGTATTCAAGCACTTGAAAAACTGCAGAGCAGCCACAGATCCGTAGACCTGCCTAGTACAACAAAGTTCGTGTGGCACATGTAACAGCTTGTTACAGGCCGACCAAAAGGAGGGTATGGGCGCCTTCGTGGAGAAGAGGAAGCCTTCCTGGAAGCACCAGTAGATCCGTCAAAGTGGCCAAATGTCAAGTATTTTCTTGACGTCCAACATGATGCTTGTGTGGCGCCCTGTGTGGTGCCTGGACTTGAATCAAAACCTTCTTTTGATGAGCTTGACCTCTGTGATGTGTCTTGTCAACACTTGATGTGTGCGGTGCATGGACTTGACTCAATCTTTTGATTTGACGTGTCTTGTCAAACTAGACGTGTCTTGTCAAACTTGATGTGAGTGCGGTGTCTGGACTTGAATCAAAACCTCTCTTGATGCGCTTGCGACCTGTCATTTGAATAAAACAAGGAGAAACACTTCGAATTTACTCTCAACTTTTACAACAGAAGGGTGAGGGTCGCAGCGCCAACCAGCACGAGGGTGGCGACGGAGACTGAAAGCACGGACGAGGCACTGAGTCCGTTCGGGTCCTCGGTAGTCGTAACGTCGCTTGGAAGGGAGGTGACGGTTTCCAGACCGTACCAAGTGGCCCCGTGATAGCCAGGAATCACGAACGGATCTGTCAGGGAGTGAGAAACATTGGAAGGGGCATGGATAAGGGCTCACAGTTGGGGGTCAGAACATAACCGTATCGGCAACCGGGAGTGGCGATGCCACGGGTCCCATCCGTGAAGCAATAGCCATTCGCCTCGTCCAGGTGGCAGGTGCCCGCCGCTTTGCTGGCCGTATCGTAGCTGCGAAGCACCTTCAGGTCTCGTGAAAGTAAAACGCAGGACTCACGTGTAGTCGCTGCTGTCGGTGCCTGAGGCGCCTGAGTTGAGTTTGTAGCAGCTCTTGAGCTGAACACCGGAGACTGTGCAGTAGCTGTAGATGGGGAAACCGTCGGCGAGGTAGCCGATCAAGGTGCAGTCGCTGTAACCACTGATGCAGGTCTCTGGGTTCTTGTGGTAATGATACCTGTGCTTCCGTCAAACTCCGAAAAGAGGAGAGTGGGTGAGGAAAAGACGTGCCGGCAGGTCTGGTCCGGGTGTCCTTGGCAGGTGTCCATGGAGTCTTCACGATTCGGGATGGCAAGATCATCAGCCGAGGTCACTGGTCCGTCCAAATGGTTGTAAATGAATCCACCAGTCTTCAAGATGCCAACAGGGCCCAGCGCAGACACAGCGACGATACTTCCCAGCGTCGGTACTTTCGGAATTGACAGCTTGCGCAGGTGCTCGCACACGCCATTAGGATTAGCAGCATGTCCGGAAGGAAAAGTCGTATAGTACCTGTGACTCGAATTAAGGAATCCACATTTTCACAAGAAGGAAGAACCTACGGATGGGAGGGAATCCCATTGGTCCAAACGACTCGAGTGGTGGCGTCGCTCTCATCGAGCAAGTACTTCGCAGACAAATTCAACCCACAGGTACCGGTGCAAGTGCTACCGCCGGGACCACCACCTGCCGGCGGACCACCTCCAGGTGGCGGAGTGGCCAACGAAACAGAAACCAGAAGGAACAGGGGCAGAGCAAGACGCATCATTCTGTTTTGTTGTGGGGCTGAAAATCTGAAAATCTGTCAAATTCCACACAAATTGCAAATTCGGTGCCAAATTCGGTCAAAATTCCCAAAATTGCGGATCAAATAATTGCGCATCGAGATACAATTGTACCCCGTCAAGAGATTTCGTCGGTTAAAAGATGAGTTGCGATTATTATCATCAACCCGTCACCGTTTGACGATGTTCATACGCGAAAGATCCTGACGGTCACTGACCCAAGCTGCCAAGCAGCCGGACTGTAGAGTCCATGAGCCTCGGTGAGACGCACGCCTCGAACTGGGCAGGCAACCTCAGGTACTCAGCTGATGGGGTAGCCGAGCCAGTCACAGTCAAGGACGTGATCAAAGTAGTTCGTGGTGTCCAGGTGCCCAGGTGCTGTTGTGCTGTTTCATTCGACTCATTGGCTCGCTAGCGTGCTCATGGGCTGGGAACAAAGCACTGCTTCAATTCCCTGGCAGACACCACTGGAACCCACGTGTTGGTGCAAAGAATGGACAAAATTTTGGGTTTAAAGGTTCGCGATGCGGCGCATGCGACAGTGCATTGTGAGGCGGGGGTATCTTACGGAGTGCTTGGCCCGTGGCTTCACTCGAGAGGCTGGGCGTTGCACAACCTGGCCTCTCTTCCCCACATTTCGGTTGTTGGAGCTTGCATCACAGGTAGAGGTCTTTGGCGATCGTTCGATATTGATTCTGGCAGCTACTCACGGATCAGGGCTTGGCAACGGGAATCTCGCCACTGCCGTATCAGGCTTTGAATTGGTTACGGCCAGCGGCGAGTTGGAGTCCTTTTCCCTCGAGAAAGATCCAAAACGTTTCCAGGAAGCATTGATAATGGCTGGATCACTGGGTATTGTTACGAGCGTGTCGCTGGACGTGGAACCGACCTATCAGGTCCCTGGCCTGTGCTCGCTCAGATCCCTGACTGCTTCCTAGGTGATCCAAACTGTGTACAGTCCAGTTCCGATGGCTGCGCTACTCGAAGCCGATTCGTTTAACGCTGTTTTTTCTTTGGGTGAGTCGCCTCCTCTCTCTGGAGCCCTCACGGATAAAGCAGGGTACAGCGTGAGCATGTTCACACGCTGGGGCGTCTCGTCAACAGTGGACGTCTGGGTCAAGAGACGAGTCCCAGATGAGGAGTTTCGTGCACCGCTGCCTCCCTCTCTGCTCGGCACTGCTGCTGCTAATGTGCGCCGACGAGCCTAACTCAGCTAACTCTAACACAGTTCAACTTTGTCTGCGAAATTAGCATTGCGACTGAATTTCACTAAAGACTGAGCGCTGCCACCACACTGGTGAGAGGCGTTCATACAACAGGGACAGTATGAGGTCTTGACACTGTCGATCCAACGCACGCCCCGAACAGGTTCAAAAGCATCCTGTCCCCGGCCTAGATCCAAGTCCCAGCACACAGCAAGGTGTGGCGCTTCCGTGGCACGAAGTCCTTCCCCACTTCCGACCTGACGCGACCCCAAGCGTCGGCGCAGTACGTTTTTTTCTTTTCTGCGTGTTCTCTCCTTCTCTCACTGCAAGGACGTGAGGGAGCAGTGCAGCGAGGGGTGGAGTGAAAAAGTGGAGTGAAAAACGACACGAGGAGTCAGGAGTGAAGAAGGAGCGGAAGGAGTGGATGGGGGGGGGGGAGTGGAGTGAACGGGGTGGGAGGGAAAGGGAGAGGAGGAAAGGGGAGCTCCCTCTGCTGCCTACACCCCTCCCTTCCAACCCTCTCCCGCCCTCCCCTTCCTATGTTCCTACCCAGCTCGATCCCCCTCACTCGCTCCCTCTTTGCTTCAGGCAGGTCTCTGGTTTCCAAGGGGTCTGTGGTCGCTCAGCGGTTCCTGAATGGCTTGTCCTCTCTCTCACACTCACCGGCTCACCTCCTCCTTCCATGTCTCCAGCCCTGATTCCACTTGAGCTTCAGAAACTGCGAGAGAGAGCTAGAGGCGAGAGACAGACAGACACAGACAAGACACAAACGCACACACACAGAGAGAGCGAGCGAGCGAGAGGTGTATTCTGAGATCAGTCCAATGGGAGAGTGAGTGAGATCAGCGATGGCAGGGTGCGTGTGTGTGTGGGGTTTGTGCGCGCGCGCTGAGATCAGTTGACTGACTGACTGACTGACTGACTGACTGACAGACTGACAGACAGACTGACAGACAGATTGCCACTGCGTGCTGCTGCGGTGCTTGTGAGCATCCTTGCGCTTTTCGCAGGGTCGAGCACGAGCAACTCCACACTGCCACTAACTGCCAGTTGCAGGAGCTCCAATCAGAGTTTTTTGTGCCTTACAGCAGGTCCAAGCAAGCAGTGTCAGCACTGAACCACACCCTCCAAACCCCTCAAGCTCTCGTGCATCTCAACAGGGGTGTCTTGCTCATCGCCGAGGTAAACTTGCCCTCTTCTCGCCCCTCATCCGCCTCGTCCCTCTGTCCCGTTCCTCTCTCGTTCCTCTCCTTGTCCCTCGTTCTCCCTCGTTACTCTCTCTTGTCCGTCCCTCTCCTTCAGCCCCTCGCCCTCGTCCCTCTCCCTTAGCCCCCCCCCCCCTCTCTCCCTCGCTCCCTCCCTCTCCCTCCCTCTCCTCGCTTTGGTACCCCCTTCCCTCTCTCCCTCTCTCCTTCTCTTCTTTCACGCTCTCACTCCCACTCCTCCCAAGAATGGCCAAACCCGTTCCTCCATAATCATCACTGTGTCGGACACTAGCAACAGAGGCGCATAGGATGATCAACGATGTGCCAGTGATGGAAACTATTAACGAATAGCCGGCCTGCTCCCCGAAGCAGGGGAGGGAGAGGGAGAGGGAGAGGGAGAGGGAGAGGGAGTGGGAGAGGGAGAGGGAGTGGGAGGGGCTGGGTAAAACCTTGACTAACTATTGGTCAG